>JAOXOE010032319.1:0-11126 GCA_028565055.1 Phoeniculus purpureus
GAATGGGTTGCCCAGGGAGGTGGTTGGGGCCCCATCCCTGGAGGTGTTTAAGGCCAGGCTGGATAAGGCTCTGGCAATCCTGGTCTATGGTGGGGTGTCCCTTCCTATGGTGGGGGGGTTGGAACTGGATGATCTGGTGGTCCCTTCCAACCCAGAGTGATTCTGGTTGTGTAACTTCTCCAGTGAAGTGATGCTGCTGTGGCAGGGGAATTGGACTAGGTGATCTTTCGGGGTCCCTTCCAATCCCTAATGATTCTGTGATTCTAGTCTATGGTTCTATGATTTTTCGAGGTCCCTTCCAATCCCTGATGTTCTGCGATTCTGTAATTGTGGCTGAATAATAACTCCTGCAATTCCACCTTAAGACATGTACCTGCTTCGTTTACATAGTCTTGCTTTTAAAGAAAGTGTATTTACATAGAATCACAGAACTTTAGGGATTGGAAGGGGCCTCAAAAGATCTGAGTAAGTTGATTTTGGGGGTTGTTTTTCATCACTATAGGTGTCTGGCAAGTTTCTGCTTGATACCCTTAGTTTCTCAAGTTTTGGGATGGACTGTTCTTGCACTTGGAGGAAGCTGACCTTCAAGTCTTTCCAGATTTCCTGAAGTTGCTCTGTCTTCAGAGCTGTAGATCCCTTCAGGAATCCCAAATACCTGATCCTTGAATAACCCAAAATCTGCTCTCCTCAAGCCTGGATCTGTGCTGTGCTGCTCCCCCTGTCCTCTCTCTCCTCTGCATCATGGTCCCTACTGTGTCAAAGTTGCCTTGGATTATCACACCCACAAACAGCCTTCCTTGGAGGTGAAGAGGAAACCCAGTTGTGCAATAGCCCTACTGGGTGCTCCTGGATGAGTATTGCTTGAGAAGGTGTACGTATTAACAGGGTGTAGACACCCGCTACAAATCTTCTTGACTACTTGTGTCTCACCATGGTGCTTTTCCAGCAGATGTCAGAGAAGTTTAATAAATCCTCTGCAAGAATCAGGGTCAAAACTTCATGTTATTTAAGGAAGGTTTCTTTAATTTCCTCCCCCTATAGCCCAACCTTCACTGGTCTCTAACCCATAGCTCTGGTGCATTCACTATCCATCCCTCAGCAGAGCTGCAGCATCCAATCTTCTTTCTCAGGCAGAGGCCACCAACATAGTTATTAGCTGCTGAGTTCAGTCAAAATATTGAAACAGAGTGACAATTAAGATTTATGAAATAATTATCTAACAAAAGCCAATTGAAAGGGAGAAGCGGAAAGAAAAAGAATCGCTTGTTGCTGGGACAACCGAAAATGTAGCTGCGGGTAAAATTGTTGTTGATGGGCTCAAACCTGGAAGTGTTCGTGGTCGCTCTAGTTGCACCGTGCATCACGAGTTAATTTCTTCTGCACGCCTGGACTTCTTTGTAATCAGGTGGCGTCAGACTGTTAGTGCATGTAGCTGCATTTGCTAATGCAGCCCCCCACGCTTGGTGGCACCGCTGTTGGCAACACCTGACCGAGTGATGCTTCACTGCCCTTCTCAGGCTTCGCTTGGATGAAATTCTCACTGGGATGATCTGAGCTCCTCCCTTGCTAGATGAGTCCATGTGTGACAGGGCCACTTTCAATTAGAGAATGCTGAAAGCTTTGAATTCTTGCTCCAGACTAGTTATTAACGTTGGTATCACACTGTGATAAAACCACATTTTTAATCTTGCAGTACTTAAGGCACATAAAGCATCGCGGCTGTTTGAGATTTACCGGCTTCCCACTGCTCCAGTTCACTTTATCAGCACTAGAGGAAAGTCAGCTTTGAGTCCGTAGGGAAAATGGAGAGAGCTGGAAGAAGTGATTGGTGTTCAAAGGTCTTCTGTTGGTGAGGGAAAATTACAGAGTAAGTAAAAATTTCCCTCTTTGCCTAATTAAAACAACCCCTGTCTCTCGCATCTCAGCAACATAAGGGAACGATGGAAACATCAGCAATAGTTAGGGAATTGTGAAGTCTTATCTCACCTCCAGTTAAAGTTACCTTAAGGTTCCTGTAAATGGTGTTCAGATCTTAAATGATAATTCTTTCCTAGAGAATACAGGGTGAGAAACAATACTATGGTGTGGACAGGGGAGAGCTGAGCTGGCACAGGGCTCCCTCAGCCTGGGATTTGTGTTACCCAACCCGTGCTCAAGCTGTTAAAGCTCTTTTTCCTTTTCCCTTTCTCTGAAGCGTTTCTGTCAATCCACTTTTGCTGCAGAAAGCTGGGGCTGACCCTTTCGCGCGGTTTTGCAGAGCAGGAGACGTGAGCACAGCAAATTAAAACTGAACTTCTCTGCTGGCGGTGGCTCATGATTTCACACATTTTGCCGGAGCTCGGGGAACGCGCGGCTGCGATGAATGTGCTGCTTCTGCTTCACGCTTTGACGTGTGCGAGCAAAGAGGTTAGTAGCGTACCGATGGCTAATTAGCTATTGCAGTACCAGCACCTCAGCAGCTAGCAACAACTTTTTATGAAATCATGTAAATTCAGCATCTCCACCTTCCCCTTTCTTTGACAGACAGTGTTGGAGCCAAGTTTTGCTGCTGTAAATAGGCATCAAAACTGCTTTAATTACCTGAGTTTACCCCACAGAGACTGCTGTGAGTTTGGCAGCTCTTTTGTGCAACCTAGTTCCGTGCACACAAGCAACAAAAACACCTGATCTTGTCAGGTGGGTTCATCTTTGAGCACGATGTGCTCCCCAAACTTCCAGCTCCTTAAAAAACAAAAAGTGAAAAGTGTGCATGAACACAACTTTATACATAGGAATTATGTGGAATTTCCCCTGGCGTGCACAGGAAGGATGTTTCTCACCACAGAAATAAGCTCGCAGAGGATTTCAGAGTTGTGTTACAGGAAATGGTGGCCTTCACACACAAACTGTTTTCTCTAGGATGGTTTTGCATTGTCTGTGTGAAATGTTACTCACATCATGGATGGGCTTCTGGATTATGAGATTTTCTAGATCTATGTTCCTATAGTGAGTTGGTGTCATATCACTACAGACTTTCAGATGATCATAGAATCACAGAACATCAGGGATTGGAAGGGACCTCGAAAGATCATCTAGTCCAATCTCCCTGCTGGAACAGGATCACCTAGACCAAGTTGCATAGATGATACTGGCTTCATCTCAAGTACTGGGTTCAGTTTTGGGCACCTCAGTACAAGAAGGACATTGAGGGCTGCAGTGAGTCCAAAGAAGGGCAATAAAACTGGCAAAGGTCTTGGAGGAAATGGCTTCTGATGGGCGGCTAAGAGAACTGGGGTTGTTCAGCCTGGAGAAAAAGGTGCTGAGGGGAGACCTTACTGCTGTTTACAACTACCTGAAAGGAGATTGTAGAGAGTTCAGGGTCAGTCACTTCTCCCAAGTCACCAGTGATCAAATGTGGAAACAGCCTCAAGTTCTACCAGGGAAGGTTTAGATTGGACATCAGGAAAGATGTCTTCCCTGTTGGAGTGATCAGGAGTTGGCACAGGCTGCCTAGGGAAGGAGTGGAGTCGCTCTCCCTGGAGGTGTTAAAAACAAATCTGTAGATGTGGCACTAGGGAACAGGCTTTAGTGGGCATGGTGGCGTTGAGTTGATGGTTGGACTTGATGATCTTGGAGATGTCTTTCTACCTCAGTGATTCTATGAAATACAGACATGTCTTTTCCATTGAAAGAAAGAAGCCGTGGGTTGACTTTGGAAACCTAGGTGCTATGTGTGTTTAGTCTGGAAACGAAGGATGTCCATTCTATCACGTTGTTTCAATGAAGATTTTCTTCCACAAGCTATCAATGTGGACATTGAGAAATGAGTTTTCCTTGTCTTTGGAGAAGCTGTCACTCTTTGTGGACGTCAGCTACCAGGTCCTTTCTCATTGCTAACTACTGCCATCGTTGTACCTTCAGTGTGCCACTGTGTGATACATGTGCAAATTACCCGTGAGGGATTCACTCTGCTTTTCAGCAGCTTGAGGAAGCACATTTCTGTGCTCATTTATCTGGCAGCACACATCCAGAAAGATTGCTAGTCTGCTAGAAATGTCATCCCTGCCTCTCTCAGATAAAATTTAGATAAATAAAGCTCAGAGAAGAAAACTGAAGAAGAGGTTCATTGAGGAACGACAAACTGTTAGAAAATTCCCTTTTTGAAAAATGTGGAAGAGCAGCAGAAACCAAAAGAGTGAAAGTTTCTATCATGACCACAGTGGGACTCCAGCTTTTGTCTTTACTATATGTAGAGGTAATCTATTTGCAATACCTCATTGTCTTTCCTTAGAGGGAGTTTTCAGGATGCCTGAGCAAGATGCCTCCTCTCTGTGAGCTGTATTTTCAGTGCTGTGCTGAGATTATACTGGGCTGCTCTTTCGTGGAATCCTAGAGTCAGAATGTGTTGGGCAGGAAGGGACCTTTAAAGGTCATCTAATTCAACTCCACTGCAATGAGCAGGGATGTCTTTAGATCAGGTTGCTCAGAACCCCATCAAGCCCATTTCTGTTTGGGGCTTTTGAATGTCCAGCTCAACTACTGTGGGTGCAGAGGAACAATGTGTTTGGAGATAGGAGCTAAGCTCTGCAGGAGCATCACATAACACTCTTGGAGAAGTGCTTGGTAGGGAGAGAGGAGGACACCTGTCCATACTGGTGCTGGGTATCCTAGTTTATTTGCAAGTTTTGATGCACAAAGAATGACTTCTGCAGCTCATGAAGGACTGTTTAAATCGTGATGAGTAAGATGGGCAAGAAGCGAGTAAACGGAGCTACTTTATTCCCTGTGTTGAAGAGGAGGAAGGAGGTAGGGATGGACTGAGTGACATGACAAAGGTTTGGACAGATCAGCTTCCGAACTGGAGTCTAGTTTTCTGAGTTCAATATTGTAATAAAAAGATAACGACAGCTTTTGCTGGAAGTGAGTGTATGTGTGTGGAGATACAGATTAGGATACTGGGGAGTGCTGTGATGGGGATCTTCAAAGACAGAAAAAGCAGGACAGAAGTAAATCAATTCATTAACGACACACTCCTGACAAGCAGTCGGTTCTTACGCAACGTGAATCATCAGGGTTCTGCATGTAAATTCATTAGTGTTCACCACTAATGATTTAAAAGAGCTACGAGTACCTGGGTCCGGGTAGGTGATGCTATCTCGTGCTGGTGGCTGTGGGCCCCAGTGGTCCCTGTGGTGGTCCAGAGACAGGTACACTAGCCTAGTGCTTATTTCTGGATTCAAAGCAAGGTAGTGTTTATTATTAGCAATTACAACCCGAGTGGTAAATTTATAATGTACCAGTATTGGAGGACTCCTGTACTTGGCACTTGGGAGGCCTCATCTCAATTATTGTTCAGCCGTGGGCACCTTGATACAAGGAGGACATTGAGGGGCTGGAGCAAGTCCAAAGAAGAGCAACGAAATGAAGTTGAAGAGAGATGGGAGCTGGTCTCTTCTCCCAAGTTACTAGCAATAGAAGAAGAGGAAACAGCCTCAAGTTGTGCTTAGATTGGACATCAGGAAGAATTTCTTCACTGACAGAGTGGTCAGGGATTAGAAGTGGCTGCCCAGGGAGATGATGGAGTCAGTGTGATCAGAAAACATGTAGATCTGGCTCTTGAAAACATGGTTTAGTGAGCATAATGGGGTTGGATTGACGAGCTTGATGATCTTGAAGGTCTCTTCCAGCTTTAATGCTTCTGTGTCGCTAATTTGGCCACAGTTTCCTCACGTTGATTTGGGAGCACTGTGATAACTATGACTCTTCACAGAAATGAATCAGCTGTTTGCTCACACAGGAGACAGATCGTGGTCAAACTGTGTGCAGGATGTCACACTGGATTTTAATAGCTTTACATGTGTTCAGCTGATACTTACATGTTTGCTACCACCAGATCATGCCATTCCTTGAGCATTACCAGGAAGGTAAAGTACGTGTTGAAGACAGACATCTGTATGTTTAGGATATACTCGGTGAGTGAATCCAGAGCCCCTTGGCAAACGGGGCTTTTTTGCCTTGTAAAAGAAGTGCCAGACTTTATCTGGTCCTGTGTGGGATTTTGTGTTGTTGATTTTCTTGTAAAGCCACTAATACATTGTGTTGCTATGGCTACTCCATCACAAACCCCATTACTGGTGCATTAGTCTACTTTAGACTGAGTGTTTTTCCCTCTTGTTTGAAATTCTATTGTGTTTTTGACTGGTGTGGGATATTTGTGGAAGAGGCTTGCTTTAAAGAGTGCTTCAAGACCTCTTGGTGCAAC
The DNA here is from genome assembly GCA_028565055.1 of Phoeniculus purpureus. Classification (NCBI taxonomy): domain Eukaryota; kingdom Metazoa; phylum Chordata; class Aves; order Bucerotiformes; family Phoeniculidae; genus Phoeniculus; species Phoeniculus purpureus. The sequence goes on from JAOXOE010032319.1 coordinate 6,242, forward strand.
AGATTAAGTTTCTACTATTTGTCTTCCACTTTACCCCTTTAATGGACTCTATTCACTCTGTTATCGAGTGGCAGGAGGGGATGAGCATTTGCACTCAGGCTGTTTCTATTCACACTCTGGTATTACTGATCAATTAAGCTAAAATGCAGGGTGGTGGAGCTGAGGTGCTGGGTATGTACTCTTCCAGGATCTGAACAAGCTGCTGGACTTCAAAAGTTCCTGAAGAAAAAAATATTGTAAAATAAGGCGCAGGCTGTAAAATATTTGGGGTGTTTGTCCTAGTGATACCGTAAAGCTCTAGTGCTCTAGAAACGTTTTGGTGTCTCAGCCAGCAGCAGCATGTCCTTGTCTTCAAGCCAACACTCTCTGAAGATCTCCCATTAGCTGAGAAGGGTGAGGGCAAAGTGATGCTGAGCAGGGAGGCTGCTGGGTGAGTTTCTCCTGCTCTGAGAGCATCAGCCAGAAAACCAGGCATTTCTCTCCTGTCTGGTGATAAAATCAAAGGTCTTCGAGTGCTGCAAATTCCTCGTACCTTTTGCTTTCTTTTTTCTCCCATGGTGGTGATGGCTGGATGTAGTTTCAACCTGATATTAGTAGGTCTTTAAGGGAAACCAGTTTTAGATGGGAAACTCCTCTCCTGACTTCCTTCTGAAAAAAGAGCTGCAATGATAAAAAAAATAAAGGATTTTGTTTCTCTTATGTTCCATTTACTGCTACTTTGTCCAAAGTGGCTTTTTTATTGGTGCTCAGGGCAAAAGCAATAACGCTGATAAATCATATAACATTCTCTTTGTTATAGGAGTGGTGGCTGTCACTGACACTCTTAGTCCTTAGCAGGACTCACAGCACCCATCTGACCTGTAAAACATCCCCACAGTGGATTCAAAGCACAGTCTTCCTCAACCCTCTGTATGAAGGTGGGATCTCTTCTCCCGTCTTGCTAGACATCAGCTTAACAAGCTGACTGCACTAGGTGTCCCCCCTCAAAGGGAGGCTTGCTCTTCTCTTCCTCCTCCTCTCCCAACTGGAATAAGGTTAATGAGCTCTGTGCTAACCCCAGAAATGCTCTCAAAAGCTGCCACAGTGCTCCCAAAGCTGTGGGAAAGGCTTGATCAGTTGGCTGTCTCTTGAGGGAGGAAGGGTTCGGGGTGGAGATGGACAGATCCTGCTGTGGCAGGGGGATTGGACTAGATGATCTTTCGAGGTCCCTTACAATCCCTAATGATTCTATGAGTCTTTGAGACTGGCTTTAAAAACTTGGGCTTTATTCTTGGCTCCCTCAAGTTACCCAGGCACAGAAGAGCAGTTCTGCAAGGTTTGAGAATCCTGTCAGCAGCAAATGCTGCTGCTAAATTCCTCGATTCACCTCTGGCTCCAGGCAGGGATATTTATCCCTTTTGGTAATTTGTTAAATCCCTGGCTCCTGGGGCCAGCTCCCTGATCCTGGGGCTGTGATACTCCTGACTCAGTGCAGCCTCTTGTTTTCTTCTCACGTACCTACTTCAGAGAGACTGGAAGTGCCTGGAGAGCCTTTGGAACCCGGTTATTGCAGTATGCTGAGCTCCTCTGCTTTCTTTTTTAAGGCAGTGAGAGCTGCTGTTGCCTTCAAATCAAAAAGTATGTGGTTGTCTCGGGTTCAGTAAATTATTCCTGTCACTTAGTGTCTGCCTCCTGCACTTGTAGTTCATGGTGACTTATTAAAACATGTCTGAAAAAGGATGGAAGGGGAAGGAGCTCATCTTGTGTTGTAGCAAATGCTGTTGTTTATATTTCATCTACACCAGGGAAGGCAGTAAATGAGTTTGAACCTCTCACATCAGGGAGACTTTAGAGGATGTTGCATGTCATCGCGAAGCTCTGAGGGACGTGCTGGGCAGCCTTGTCGTCTGGTTTTATCCAACTTGGGGGAAAAAACTGAATGTGAGTGCGTGATCTCTCTTTACAAATTAGGGCATGGACAGGCAGAAGACAGCCTTGTTCTGGAGAAGGAAAGACTAGCCTCGTGTTTGTGATATGGAAGACAAGGATCCATGTTCTTACCAGTCACAAACTGCATGTGGCCTTTTATAAAACACTGAATTATCCTGTCTTTTGTCTTCTTTAGTTTTATAGCAGTTCTAAAACACCAATGAAATGTATTTTCAATGTAGTCTGGCCTCAGTTGAAGTGTTTGTGGTTTTCCAGAGTGGGTCAGATCATGCGACATTTCTCCAAGCCCCAGTTCACTCCACTGACCAGCGCATTGCCCTTGGTAGGGTGGTGTGGTTGTGGTCATCTGAGGGTGCTCCAGGATCCTGCAAACACCTAAAAAAGGATGCTTTTATTTTAAACCTGGTCCACAGGAACCACAGGTATAAAATGACAGAGAAGACGTTAAAATCTGATGTGTCTAAAACTGCTCAATAATTTGGTGTCCTCAGTTTCCAGAGTTCAGTGACCTTCTAGATGATTCTGTGAATTGTACAGTTCAGTCCCTGGAAACTGCTGCGTTGCTGAGGACAACTCCTAGTTTAGTTTATTTGTAGATGATGGGTATTTGTAAAGTTTTATCATGCAGTTCGGACTTGTTAAAGTGTCTTCTGGAGCTGTGTGTTTAAAGAAGGGAGCGGAAGGGGTAGAGAACAGAAAAAACCTCCTGCCTCAAGGCGCTCTCTCACTCAAAGTCCTATTACTCACGTTAAATCCTACACTTGAACATTTATCTTGCAAAATGCCTTATGTTTTTCTAAAAGGATTAAATTGACCAAAGAAATGGAGATCTATTTTATATGATGATACCTTGTGAAATTAAGGTTGACAGGTGATAGACTTTCTCTTTAGAAGCACTTTGAGAGAGAAAAGTAATCAGTGAAGAAAGTTGTAGAAAGATGTTAGCGTAAGAATGAGTGGTTTCTAATAGTCTGCTCATAAATTCAGGCTGGACTTCAGAAGTTTGCTTGTGGAGACAGGAAATGAGTCTCTGGAATGGCTTCAGTAATAACAGAAAAAGCAATCAAGCAAGTTGTAAAAGGCAAACTATCTTCTCCTCAGGTAACTTCTAATCCTCATAATCTCATTCACCGCATGGGATGTTCCTCACAGGCCTGGACAGGACTGGGGCTCTGATGGCGATGTGGCTACTTCCAAAGACTCTTCATACAATCATCTTAGAATCATTAGGGATTGGAAGGGACCTCGGAAGATCTTCTGTTAGTAATCAGTGGAAGGGAAGGAACTAGCCTTCTCCCAGCAGGAGAAGGTTGCTCAATCTCTGATCTCTCTGATGGTGGTGAGGTGCAGGGTCCTCTTGCATCTCCTGGCTTCAGGAACACTCTCATGCCCTGTTTCCTCATGCCACAGCTTGACTTTGCAGTGTCGTTCATGTGTGGGTGGAGAAGACCAGAGCTCTTTGGTTGATTCTTCTGTCATTGAGCCTTGAAGAGTGCAAAAATCCTTCATCTTTGAGTCTGTCTGTCTTCACAGCTGATGCCACTGAAGGCCTGTGAGATATGTAAAAACAACATTCCCATTTTGCACATAAAACTAAACCTCGCCAGCTTGGTTGACACTGATTTCCTAATTAATGCCTCCCCGGTTTTCTCTTTTTCTTTGGAAGCTGCGTTATTCCTGTGGCTAATAGCCCTTTCTGTGGTGTTAGGCTCGTTTGGGTTCTTTCTCCCTAGTGAATATCTCTTTTGATTTAACCACAGGCAGTTGGGGAGAACAATAGAGAGGAGACAAATGAAAGCGTAAAGAAAATACTCATTAAACTCATTAAAAATACAGGTCTTTGCCTGGCTTGCCACAGAAGAGCAAGGATTGCTCTTCGTTAGCTTCTCTTCTCACAGCCTATTAACACCCACTTGCCTTTTTTTCTTCTGTTAAACTTTATATTTCTTTCCAAAAAGTCAGCAATGTGTTTAATGAGTGAAAACAATCTCTCTTAAAGGTCACACCGCTCTCAGATTGACTTGGCTGTTGATTGCACTTGAGCCAGCAGCTCTAATTCACGTTAACTCCTTTTGTTTCTAATTAAGCAACGTCTTCTAAGCAAAGATACTCCATCACGGCTGTCAACAGGTGCGTTTTGCTCTTTAATATCGAGTCTCCTATTTTAGTTCAACTCAGATGAAGCTCAGAGGGTGATTTCGTCAAGACTGTAGATTTTTTTTTAAACAGGAATGCAAATTGTCTTGCAATTTACAACAGTTCAATTTAACCTGACAGCTTTCAAAGTCTATTGTACTAGAAACAACTCACCTAGTTGCATATTAATGCATCTTGCCACAGTACCGAGGCTGAACCAGGTAGCATTTATGTTTGTTAATACCAACCCTTTTGGGGCCACTGAGCTGCTTCCTCCTTTCTTCCCATCAGAGAGATCCTCTGCTTAGTGTATTCACAAAGTATTGGCTTGGGTTGGCTGATCAAACACAGTTTTGGATGTGTGGGTTGTAGTGCTTCAACGCCAGCAAATAAAAACCCAACAGGAGCCCCACGTCTCTTTGTGGAAGCTCTGGGACTCTGTTTTTCATCAGCTTACTTAAAGTTTCTTGTTTTCTGTCTTGATCAAGACAGACAATTGGGAGGAAGTTATTGGAGATCGAATGTCTGAAATAGCAGTGGAGCAAAGTTGAATGATTTTGCACCAGGACCCACTGGTGATAAAAGCTTTGGTGTCCTTTCTGTTGAAGACAGCTTGTTATGGAATTGGAATATCACAGAATCACAGAACATTAGGGATTGGAAGGCTAGTGGTTCCCACGGCAAAAGCTGCTCCTAATGGAGGAGGCTGGTAGTTCCCGCAGTGAAAGCTGCTCCTAATCATGGAATCACAGAACATTAGGGATTAGAAGGGACCTCGAAAGATCATCTAGTCCAATCCCCCTGCCACAGCAGGATCACC
>JAOXOE010032320.1:0-11126 GCA_028565055.1 Phoeniculus purpureus
CCAGTGCTCTGTCACCCTCACTGGGAAGAAGTTCCTTCTCATATTGATGTGGAACCTCCTATGTTCCAGCTCAAACCAGAACTCTAAATGTGGGACTGTCCTCCAGCCCACTGTATAAGCACCAAACAGACATAGTTCCTCATTCTCTGTGTACTTGGCATTTCTAGTCTCCCAGAATTTGGAATTAGCTGTTCTGTAGGATGGTTTGAATCACTCTACAGGAGAAGGGCCACTCTAGTGGTAGAGGTGAAAGGCAGAACTGTGGGGCTGTGTGAAGCAGTGGAAGTGGGACTGTGATCCAAGTCCCTCTCCACCATGTCCTCATATTGGGAAAATTCATTCAGAGCTGACACGGCTTGGCCAGGTGTTTTCTGCTGGGACGGAGTTCAGAGTGTGCAGCTAATCACGAGCACACTCGAGTGTCCTGAGGTCTTTGGGTGAAAACTGTTACAGACATTGAAAGGGTGTTTCATAAGCAGAGCCCCATGTCCTGAGAGAAGGCTGGGTTCACCAAAGTTCACACCCATCTTAAGGGCTCTGGCCAAAACATAAGTGGGCTGGAGACAAAATGCAGTTTCAGATGGCAGCAGGGACTGTACATTGCTGGGACTCCCTCCTCAAAAAAATCCCATCAAGTATGTCCAAACTGCCCTTTGGGATGACCCATGCAAAGCCACTGAGATATGAACAGGTCTCACAAGGCTTTCTTGGCTGCGAGAGTTAGGACTATTAAGCCTAGGAAAGAGAATGCTCCAGGAAGACCTTACAGCAGCCTTCCAGTACCTGAAGGGGGCCTATACGAGAGCTGGGAAAGGGATTTTTATGAGTTTGTAGTGATAGGAAGAAGGGAAATGGCTTTAAGCTACAAGAGAGTAGATTTAGATTAGATATTAGGAGAAAATTCTTTCCAGTGAGGGTGCTGTGGCACTGGAACAGGTTGCCCTGGGTGGTTCTGGCTGCTGCATCCCTGGAAGTGTTCAAGACTAGGTTGGATGGGGCTCTGGGCAACCTAGTCTGGTGAGACGTGTTCCTGCCCATGGCAGGATCTTAATGATCTTTAAGGTCTCTTCCAACCCAGACTATTCTATGGTTCTACCCAGAGAAACATCTATTCATATCACTACCAAGTGCTCTCTATCTCTATTTTGTTTTCAAAGGAGAGAGCACAAAGAATATCCAGGATCTGACCACATCATAGAATCATAGAATCATAAGGGATTGGAAAGGACCTCAAAAGATCCCCCTGCCCCAGCAGGATCACCAACACCAAGTCACACAGGAACACATCCAGGGGTCTTAAACATCTCCAGTGAAGGAGACTTCAAAACACCCCTGGGCAGCCTGTTCCAGAGCTTGCTCTGTCACCCTCACTGGGAAGTTCCTTCTCATATTGATGTGGAACCTCCTGTGTTCCAGCTCACACCCACTGCCCCATGTCCTATCGCTAGATGCCCCTGAGCAGAGCCCAGCTCCATCCTCCTGACACCCACCCTTCACATATTTATAGACATTAATGAGGTCACCCCTCAGCCTCCTCCAAGCTCAAGAGACCCAGCTCGCTCAGCCTCTCCTCATAAGGGAGGTGCTCCACTTCCTTCATTATCCTTGTTGCTCTATGCTGGACTCCCTCCAGCAGCTCCACATCCCTCTTGAACTGAGGGTCCAGAACTGATTCTATGATAGTATTTCACTAACTGATAGCCCAGAAGAACTGAAAGTTTAGCTGACAGCAACAAAATAAACCAGACCTACACTTCTTCACTACCCTAACACTGAGGAACCTTCAAAGTTTGATTTAAAGCTTTTTCCTTTATATTTGTCCTTAGTCAGTGTAGTATTGAAATAACAAAACCCAAAATTTTAAAGGAAGTATCCTGAAGCATCATAATTTTCCAATATGAAAAGCAGCTCCAGCACTAGACTGTTAAGAAGCTTTCTTTCACAATAAGGTTTTTAATCCTTTGAATATTCATACCTGTTTTTGCAGTTCCTTGCAACGCTAATAATCAAGAACTGCTGAATGCATCTGGAAGCTGAGTAACAGATATGCAGCACTTATTACAACACTGGCATTGAGGATGCGAAGAGACTTAACTGATACCTGCTCCAAATACATAGCACAGAACCAGCTCCACCAGCTGTCTTTAAAAATTTCTAAAATATCAGGTTTTTAGAGCACGTATTTATCCTCTACACATGCACAAAAGCCCCATTCTCCCTCTATTGAACCCCTGGGATTTCCAATGGCTTTGTTGGGATGTACAAGAAATACAGGACTGGATAAGAGAAATGTGGATATTGTATTAGCTGAAGTCATACAACCATATGCTGACAGGAGTATTTGTCGAGCATTATGTCATAGAGAAATCTAGTTTCCTTTTTAAAGCATATTCTGAAATGAGAGCACCCTGAATTAGTCATTTCCATTAAAACTCTGAAGTCAAATTGCCTAGCAACCAAGAAAATTAATTCAGAGATTAAAATAAACACGGTGACACTGACAGAGCAACTGCTATTCTATCCCGGCAACCATAAAGACACATAGAGAAGAGGCTAGTGTTTCCCTAATTTTTCTGAACAAATCAAAACCAATTTCACACAATGAGTGATAACGGACAAAAAATAAAAGCAGTCACAGCAACCGAATGAAGCAAGTGCACACAGTTTCCCTCTTTTTACATAACATCATTGAAGTCAAAAACATGGGAAGTTCTTCACATTCTGACAACTATGGCGGTTTCAAACATGCTCCCCGACTTAGAGAGAACAAATTCGTATCATCACACTCATTCCACGCGAGCATTCTACATTTTAGTACTCACTAGCCTAATTATTGCAGAATTGATGACCCTGCCTACCTGAAGAACTCTGCTACGCTATTACCCACTACTACCCCCAGCCAAATGATGCCTTATCATATTTCTGTGGGGAAGCCTTTAAATTATACAGTTTATCACACTAAAGCTGTTCAGGAAAAGAAACATAACAAATTAAGGACAGTAAGGATGGCTGCAATAATTTAGTTTAATGACTGGTACTCTTACATTGCTCGTTACATCCAGGCCATTGTGGAATTCATTGTCACTGAAGGGCTACAAGAAGCCTAGTGAAATTACCCCTCTAGAAATAAACCCACCACATTCTGCACCAACACCAAAATCTATCGCCTTGTCAGGATATTGGATTCGAGGAATGACTACAGATCAGTGATTCTGGAGTGGCAGTACTTTCAGACCTCTACTGGCAGACAGGTAGAGCTTGAGGTACAGAGTTTCTCAACACTCAAAAAACTAGCAGGAATTCCTAGGGGAAGAACAGTCAAAGGAGAAAAGTGACATCCCAGAGGATATCACAAGATATAGTAACTGCAACAGCTACATCAAGTCTGGTTTAGCTTACATGGGAAGATACTAATCAAAACACCAATATGAGAAATAACACAGACAAGTGGGATCAGCTGAAGATTAGCAGGTAACTCTCCAGGCATGGACATCACTGTACCCTTCTACTAGGCAAGAAGAGTGTCTGTCACACCTTTGTTGATGTGCAGTATTCAAGAAATACATCTGCAGCTAGCTACATGTACTTTGAAGTCTTGAAACCTGCATATTCCCATCACACTGAGGAAAGGCGATGTTGTCTGGACTGGATTTTGGAAGTGAAAGCTGCCGTGAAATGAAGTACACATTTCCATCTTCTGGAAGGGGACATGACAGGTAAGAAAGAAAACACACCTGCTGGCAGCACAGGCAATGCAGATGGTCTGGGCATGTGTAACAGATCAAAATACAGAAAAGAGTAACAGAAAAAGTCCCTCGTAAACAAACAAATCCATGAAGTAAATAAAAGACCCCCAACTGTCCATAACAGGTTCTCCTCTGTCTTAAATATTTGATGACTGTAACAGATGGGAAGACAGGAAAAACTGATCTTGTCTGAACCACTAGGATAAACACAGCTGACTTAGAAGACCTACTCACCACCAGGTTACAATTACTCCTGTTTCCACTAGTGAACAATGTTCATCACTTAAGAATAATTGTGAAAGACAAAATCTTTGAGAAATGGCAGCCTAACACGTAACCTTTGAGCTATGCACTACGGGGCTCGTTTTAGCATGTGCAACTCATTTCATTTAACTCTTCGCATATTCACTTGTGATAAGTGCTTTTTCACATTGATTTTATCTGTCTGACAGAAAGGTCTTTTAAAACTACAAGACAGTCCTGCAAACTCTGCACAGAGCTGACAGTAGTATTTTTTAAAGATATTAAACAGAGGAATTTTTATGTGAAAACGCTCAAACAAATGACCATTTTCTGGGTCCAGAACCTTGTAATCATAGAACATTAGGGATAAGAAGGGACCTTGAAAGATCATCTAGTCCAATCCCCCTACCAGAGCAGGATCACCTAGACCGAGTCACACAGGAACATGGTCTAGGTGGGTTTTAAACATCTCTAGAAGGGGAGACTCCACAACCCTCTGGGCAGCCTGTTCCAGTGCTCTGTCACGCTCACTATGAAGAAGTGCCTTCTCACATTTATGTGGAACCTCCTGCGTTCTGTCTTATACCCATTGTCCTACCTCAGGAAAGCCCTGTAATAGAAAGAATTTATCAAAAGGTGTGGAAGAATTTATCAAACATCTACGCCATTCCACCCCACAAACACACAGGCTACTAACTCACTTGATGATTCAGAGATGTATTCAAAGACTAAGTGTCTCATCTAGAAGGGTAATGCCCATGTCTTGCACTAGGAGCAGGAATCTAATGAAATTAAACTCCTAAATAATCTTAGAAAGCAGACCATGACCATGTTGCAGAGAAAAGGTAAAACAAAGGTTAGTAGTTGCTGGCCTTGGGGCAAATTCCATCTGCCCAGCAAAGCTGATGATCAGCTTAGCTTAAACTTGTGAACAAGGTACATGAGTTATGTATTTGAATACCTCTGGAAGGCCAAGAGTGAATCCAAATTCTAGTAATTTAAAGGAAAAACACAAACAGAAGCCCTTAAATCTTAAGGCAGCCAAGAAGAAAATAATTTCTGGGAACCTGCAGACAGCCACAGCTTGAAAGCATATTGATCTACTGTAATACCACGAAGAACAAACAAAAAAACCTCCAGCCAATAAACAAACTCTATTCAATCTTCCTTCAGTCTCCTCTCCAACCCTGTTAAATTCCACAAGCATATCCTGTCACAGATTTCCTGCCAAAAACCTGACAGCTACATGCAAATTACGTCATCATGGCATTGTTGGGTCGTAATCTTCAAGCCCATGCATGTGCTCCCTTTCTTTTTATATGAATAATTGGTATAAAACCAACAGGATTCCTCACAGCGCATGACATCAAAGATGTAAGTATAAGTCTTTGCAGTATCAGAGTCTTGGTCATTGATTTTCCCAATTTTAAATTTACTTGTGTCTATAATTTTAGAAGCATAGCATTGCACTAAAATCAAGGGCAATGCAATTTACAAGCTAATCCTACTCATTTTACAACATTGGTGGGTAATGTGAAAACAGCCCTTAATGCTCTATTAATTCTCCAGCAAAAGGGAAGTATTATGTAGCAAATACACCTAAGACTAAATGAATGATTAATGGCTCAGAGGAGTAGATCTCAAGCTTATGATGAACACTTGGAAAACATGATACCACTTTGTTTCAGTTCAGTTTGCTCCAGTTTAGTTCCATTTAGTAGATAACATGTGAATAAGATACTTTTTGAATAGCACAAAAAGCTCCTGCAGCTGTTAATACATAGAGGAAAGGAGGAGGAAAGCATAGTTATGTCTATTTGTAATGTTAAAAGTGAATGCAGATGAGAAGTAGAGGGCAATCACTCAGTAAGAAGGCTAAGGAAGTTTCTGAATAGACCTGTACGCTATATTGAAGCATCACAATGAATAGGAAAACATTCTATACATCTAACGTTCCATACATCTAACATATTCAGACCATGCCACATGAAAGTAAATCACTGTCTCATCTAAGCACCTTTTCTATATAGGAGCTCTTTATTAACAAACAAAAGGACACCATGCAAAGTGGGAAGCGTTTCAAGCCAAAGCTACTCAGCGTAAAAATCAATGATACAGCATTCAATAACATTATTGATTACCTTCACGAGCAGCACAGTGGCTAGTGGTCAGTGGTCCCTTTTCTCAAGGCAATTTCAGATCACAGAATCACAGAGCATTAGAGATTGGAAGGGACCTCGAAAGATACTCACTTTCATCCTCAGTTATGCATATTGAGCTACATAGCAGACTACCACACCTATAAGTTGAAGTACATTCTCTTCATGTATAAATTAACCCAACCTGGTGTAAAACATTTCACAGAAGGAGCGGTGAAGCCTTAGAATGGGCTGCCCAGGAAGGTGCTGGGGGCATCATCCCTGGAGCAGTTCAAAAAATAGATAGACATGGTGTTTCTGGAGATGGACTAATGGTTAGGAGTAGTAGGATGGACAGCTGGACTTGATCTTGAAGGCCTGATGATTCTATTCTATGATTCTATATTGGTATAGAATCTTTATAAACTTTCACAGGACAATGTTTTTCATAGGTTCTTTTGTGCCATATGGAGAAATCAGAATGTAATTGATTTTATCATTATCAGCAACAACAAAAATCTGTTCCTGGACATCTGCTCAGTTAAGGTTTTTCACGATTGACTAATCCAACATCCATAGACACTGAATTTGTGCTCACTGCATCCAGAAGCAGCTACTGACCTGTTCGCCATTGTACTCAGGTAAGGCACAGAAGCATTTTCCTGCCCCAAGTGACAGCAGCACACTCTGCTCAGTTGTTCCCAGGTTCCTCCATTGCAAAAGGAGCACATCAGATGTAAACATTCCAGAGATCACATCCAGCCTCCACACTGCACCATGAACATGGTAAACGAATTATGCAGAAAAACATATTGGAAATATCAGGTTTACACAACAAGCAGCCCAGGAAAGAGTAAGAGATTGCAGAGTATAAATCATTTTATACACGTGACATGAAGATGCAGTAGGGGACTTAACTGCTGAAGGATGCAAGGATTAAGTCACTGGAAAGGTTATAGTAACTTTAGCCTATCTACTGACACTTGCTAATAGGGAAGACAACCCTCCACTGAATGGCTGCACATTTAGGTAACCCACAAATGCTCTCTCAAAAGTATACCTTCCTCTGGAAAATGTTTTTCTACCTGTCTAGTAAGTAAATGTTATTCCTCCTTTGTAAAGGAGGGTAGCGGCTCTGTTTTACATTACTTGAATTGTGTGCTTAATTTCCAGTACCAAATAGGAACCACCTCAGAATTTGCAGTGCCTGACTGTATTATGAAAGGCTTACCACAAGTCACAACATGTTAAGAGTCATTCAGAGAGCCATACCAATGGCTATGTGCAGACATCTTTGGCAGAAGGCCTAGAATACCAAGAAATTAAACATATTCAATAAATTCTTACACTGTAGTCTCAGGTCATTTGGGATTTATGCGTCAAAATGCAAGACTTTCAGTTTCCAAAAAGACCAAGGAGATGACTCCGTAGAACCTGAAATACAGAACATTTCAGGTTCTAATACAGAACATTTCAGGAAACTAATCTCTACAGTGTACTTCTGTAAGCTAAGAAAGAGACTGAATTCTCTTTAAGGCTTTATATGCCTATATAGAGAGGAATATTTGCAGCCTCTATAGACTGGGCATTTTATTTCTTCAATGCAAAACTGCATTAAAGAACAGCCTTAACACGCAGGACTTATTTATTGATAAGTAAAAACAGAGCTAGCGACAGTGCTAACTTTTCCATGGCCTTCTACCTACAGTGGAGACTTGGAGGATGCAGCAGCAGCAGCCTGCACAGTGTTCAGATTTTCTTTGTCATACAAGAGAGACTTACCACATCATCAACACCTGTATTCAGATTCTAGCCTGCATTTAAGTCTCAAAGCATTCAAGGTACTGTTAGAAACTTATCTTTTGAAGGTCAAGGGCTGTATTGTGTGACAGAAGGGTAAAAAAAGATGAAGAGCAAACAATTTGGCAGATAGAAGGATGACATGAGAGAATCTATGTATTGAGTTTTTTCTGGAAGAGGTAAGGATTAGAGGTCTGTGCTGTCCAAGCATAAGGATGAGTGCCTGGCTTACATTGGCTTACTCACCTAGCCCTTGAGATATTACCAAAACTATGACACAGAAGCTCAAAATCTACTTATGTAGCCATGGCCAACTCAATCCTCACTTGAGGCTACAAAAAAAGACACCCTAAGTTCTTCCCAAGATTGTCTGCTAAAGGCTGTAAAATTAATTCAGAATTATGCCAACTGCTTATTATTGCATATAGCTTAATAGAGTAAGAGAATACTTTGTGGGAAATCAGGGGGTGGCAGGCTTTGATGAATTACATAAAGCAAGCTAAGCTGATTCACCAGTAGTGGAGGGTGCCACTACACTCTGGAGCCTCCCACACCGGCTACATCACCTTGTTAGACAAGGGTATGCAGTACCAGCTTCCTTCACCAGACAAACTAGGCCAATGGGTCAACTGTGGTGACTCTTTTCTACAACGTGAAGTCTTCTACTTTTCTTTTCCAACTAAAAGAATCTTTTATATCTCTCACTGCTTTCAGATAACATCAAGATAAAGCCAAACTTACTTTCCATCTTTCCCCCACCCATGCAGAGCTTCAAAACAGGTAGAACCTGCCCACAATGACAGTATTACCACAGTAATATTGCAGCATTGCCATAGAGGCTGTGAACATAACAAGGCTGCTGTTCAACCTCGAGGGAAAAACATGTTTAAGTTATATACTCGCCCTTGTAAAAGGATAATTGCAATTCATGCAATAACTTGATGTAAAACTTCTCAAAGGTTTTATTTACCAACATTGATCTGCAGGTATCAGTCTAATACTATTTTCTGTTCAGATTACTTTGTGCTTTGGTAGGTTTTATTAAACTTTAGAATGATTTAACTTTATATTATTATATCATAGAATCATTAGGGATTGGAAGGGACCCCAAAAGAACATCTAGTCCAATCCTCCTGCCACAGCAGGACTACCTAGACCATGTCGCACAGCAACATCTCCAGAGAAGGAGACTAAAGCATCAATCCAAATCACTTTTTGAATACAACAGTGTTGGTTATGGTCATGTAATCACAGAATCACAGAACATTAGGGACCGGAAGGGACCTCGGAAGATCACCTAGTCCAATCCCCCTGCCACAGCAGGATCCCCTAGACTAAGTTGTGCGTAATTATATTGGTCTGAGAGTGGTGAAACTAGAGACTAGTGGGACAAATGCTTGAGGCGTGTACAGGAAGGCACTAGAAGACAACTACATTTGCAGTGAAGACCATTACAACATCACTAAAATGCCAACATGCATCCCTTTCTTAAAAGGGTGCAAGGAAGCATTCACCCCTCCTCAATGAAAGATCAATAAGCATCCTCTGTACCATCATCAATCATCTCACAGACAATACTGAGGCACTGACAGAAGAAAGAGTGGAAGAGAAAAGAAGGAGCATGGGAAGAGGAAAAAAGGGACAACTCAGCAGCAGCTTCTTGGTAAATGTCAACCATGGTGACAAGAGTAGAAAGCAGCAGAGGAGAATGAGCTGAGAACATGCCCTTCAGAGGACAAAGTGACATTCTTTAATTGCTTTGAGGCTTTCAAAATGAGGTGTCTACCTCCAGCAGAGTGAAGATTAATCTTCAGGAACAGCTTGTATGACGCGTTGTTAAATGTCAGCAAGTGCAACTTTAGGGAAAGTAGCTGATAAAATCAAATCAGTGTTTCAAGCCAATCAGAGGAAAGAAACATATTTGCTGTGAGTGCAAGTGATCCTGATCATTTTCCTGAGCTTGCAGAACTATTATGGATACACGTAACAGGCAAAATCCATAATAGCTTCTTCTCTATTTCTTCCTTTGGGGGTTGCTCACTATTAGCTGGCTTCCTTCTGTTCAGATGGCTTCACGATTCCGGTTTGGGTTTCAAATGATTAAGGCAGGTGAAAGTACTTTAAGCCTTTGCACCAAGGAAGGAGTATTAGTATAGTAATCTGGAATTTAACTACAGGTATTCTGACAAAGTCTGTCTCTTACAAGCATACACACACCTGAAAGCTGCACTCATGCTGAAGGAAGATCATCCACTCACAGTAGAAATTTTACATTCAGGTGGACAAAATTCCAGTTACTCTCATGCCTGTGCTTGGTGAGCCACATAGACTTCCTATGATTTTACTGCATGGAATTCTGGCTAGAACGTTTAAAACAGTTTGGGTTTTGACTGTTTAGACAGAACTTCTCATACATAAATTTTCTTCAGGTATAATTAACATCATCCAAAAGTCCTCAAATCAAGATCAGCCTCCCGTACACTAAGGGCAGGACAATTCTCACAGGAGACACTTGGCACTGTGTCCAGAGGAGGAGGATGATAACCGTATGTCCTTACTCTGTGTATATGTCCTTATTCAGGTGTTACTCTTGAATCTGTCTGTCTAATTTATGGGTTTGGGTTTAAAAAGTTGAAAAGAAAAGGCTTTCTTCCTCAAATACAGTCAGTTGTTCCACTGCCTGTAGATTCGTAAGTGGTTCTGTCAAACCCTTCCTTTGTGTCTGATGTTTTAGATAAAAGCTCTTCATTGAAATGTAGTCGGGGTCTCTGACCCACAACATTAGTGGAAACCCTGGTGAGATGCAGGGGTATCCAGATAAGGACCCACAGTACTACACTACTGCTACTATGGACATCATGCTACTACTACTTCAGGACTTTCCTGCAGCGGATCAGAAGGGAGGTGGTTAGCAGATCGAGACAGGTTCCTCTCCTCCTCTCCTCTGCCCTAGTGAGACCACATCTGGAGTATTGTGTCCAGTTCTGGGGCCCTCAGTTCAAGAAGGACATGGAGCTGCTGGAGGGAGTCCAACGTAGAGCAACTAAGATGATGAAGGGAGTGGAATACCTCCCTTATGAGGAAAGGCTGAGGGAGCTGGGTCTCTTGAGCTTGGAGGAGAATGAGGAGTGACCTCATTAATGTCTATAAATATGTGAAGGGTGGGTGTCAGAAGGATGGAGCCAGGCTCTTCTCAGTG
>JAOXOE010032321.1:0-11124 GCA_028565055.1 Phoeniculus purpureus
GGCTGGATGAGGCTCTGGCCAGCCTGATCTAGGGTGGGGTGTCCCTGCCCATGGTGGGGGGTGTTGGAACTGGATGATCAGGTGGTCCCTTCCAGCCCTGACTGATTCAATGACTCTATAGTGACTTATGGTGGAGAAGGTCCTTTCATCTTACAGCTTGTGTTGCAGATGCTTAGAACTTGTAGAACACAATATGGAGATGTTCCTGTGTGACTTGGTCTAGGTGGTCCTGCTGTGGCAGGGGGATTGGACTGCATGGTCTTTCGAGGTCCCTTCCAATCCCTGATGAGTCTATGATTCTAAGTTCATTCCCTCTCTCTCACTGAACCCTACAAGGGGAGGTTTGATCCCCTCTGTTATTCTTAATCTCCCTCGGAAGGTCGTGGGTTGTAGCCAGCTCCCTGTTGGGGTCGGTGGCCCCGTCTCTTCTGAGCCCTCTTGACAAACTTACAAGGGTCCCCCAGTCCCTTCGCGACCCTGAGGAGGCGAGTTTTCGCCATCCGAAGCATTAGTGGCCATGGCAACGGGAGCACAGTGACCTTTGGGCTGGCTTATTGTGGCGCTGAATCAATATCTCTGCCTCAGGAAGGGAAAAACTAGGGCAGCCCCCCGGCGGCCTGGAAGATGCCTCTAAGACAGGGACGTTATTATCATTTCATTTCATTTTTCCCTGCAGCCTAAGGAAGATTAGAGGCGGTCAGTTATGTAACTGTACGAGCCAGCGGCCACTAATGGGGAGACCAAAAAAAGCACCATAAAAATATCAAGATCACATTAAACTCTTAAACTTCCACCTATGATTAAATCCCGGAGTCGACCGAAGGTTGGGATCAACGAGACTCGGGGAAATGACACGGGATTAATGGTGTATCTCGTCAGACCTCCTCCAGGGGCCGAGGATTTATGGGGAGGGAATGGAGTGACCAGAATGAAAAGTCCCATTTGGAAGACAACGGTCTCCTAACGCCTCCACTTCTCCCCACCGCCCCAAGCGCGGCTCTGCCAGAGCAGCTCTGCCTTCCCTCCTCCCCCCTCCCTCGTCCCTCACTTGCCTGTTCCTGAGCTGATGGCAGCACTTTGATGTGCTCTGCACTACTCAAGCTCGTTGCCCCCCTTCCCTTCCTCCTCCTTTCCTCAGCCCTCAGCCTGATCAAAGTGCCAGGCTGTCACATCTGCCTCCAAAAGAAAACCAGCCCACCCGACGCAACCCAATGCGACGAGCGGCAGCGAGTGCTTGATCTGGGGCGTATGTAGGACACAGAAACATCTCACTCGGAAACTGCTCGTCATAGACACTACAACCATCGGGGGCAGCTGAGGCACAAATCCTCCTGGTAGAGAGGTGCTCAAAATTCCGCTGAAGAAGGGTTAGCAGTGTCGCTTCCAGCATCACCAACATCCTACTGAGACAGGGGGCTCCACTACTCCTGCCAAGGGGAGATTCTTACTGGGGTCATCACGTAGTTCAACCCAAGGAAGAAGCACTTTGACACAGTGGACACCCAAATGTCCCTCTTATTCTTCTTTTAATTAGGTTAAAGGTTGGGCTTGATGACCCTTCAAGGTCTTCTCCAACCTAAACGACTCTATGATTGGCCTCAGTGATCTTAAACGTCTTTTCCAGTCTAATTCTACGATTCCACCTACTGAATCCAACCTCCTTCTGGAACAAGGGGCTCCGCTACTCCTTCCAAGAGGAGATTCACACTGGGGTCATCATCTCATTTAATCCAGGACAGAAGCAACACAATACCATCAAGGATGACCTCAGATTTCCCCCCTGTTCTTCAATTAGATTAATGGTTGGACTTGATGACTTAAAGGTCTTCTTCTACCTCAAAGAGTCTATGATTGGCCTCAACAGTCTTGAAAGTCTTTTCCAACCTAAACGACTCTATGATTAGCCTCAATGAGAAGACCCTTAAGGTCTTCCCCAATGTAAATGACCCTATCATTTGCCTCAATGAGAAGATCTTTAAGGTCTTCTCCAATCTCAAAGACTCTATGATTGGCCTCAATGGTCTTGAAAGTCTTTTCCAACCTAAATGATTCTATGATTGGCCTGAATGAGAAGACCCTTAAGGTCTTCTCCAACCTAAACAACCCTATGATTGGCCTTAATGATCTTGAAAGTCTTCTCCAACCTAAACAACTCTACGACTGGCCTCAGTGAGAAGACCTTTAAGGTCTTCTCCAACCTAAACAGCTCTATGATTCAGTACAAGGTCACAAGGAGTCAACTGAAATGAAAACTAGTTAATTTTGCGCAGAATGCCCTGAAAAAGATCTTCTTTGAATTCACTGGGGTCTGGAAGGGAAGAGAAACCTCATGTCGCTCCACCATGCAATGGGAAACCTAAAGGTCAGGTCACCTCAATGACGATGAAGAGTTTAACGAGGCTCTTCCCTCCCTCCTGAGGAGCCTCCTCAGTGCTTTGAGCACAGTTGGCTTGTTTTTCACATAAAATCACAACGGAAAGAAATTCCAATATAAAACTATGTTTAACCCCCCACACTCTGCTGGATGTGCTTGAGGTGCCACAGGAAGAGCAGATGAGGTCCCATGCTCACAGCCCATGTTTGCATTACGCTGGCAGAAGGAATATTAAAAAAACCATCTCATACTCGACAAGAAACAGACTTTATCAACTTAATTTTACATCTCATTGCCTGCCCCATCACTGTAGTTTGGGTTCATTTATCTCTGTGACGCTAAATTAATAAAACTTGTGGGTTTTATAAGAGAAAACACAACAGACCGCACCAAGCTGAAAGTAGTTTGGTACTTAAAAGCTGTCGCTGAAGTAAAACTATGAAGGGCTCTACTGGATTTCTTCCTTTGAAACAGGCTTCATGGGAAAGCTACTACTTGTCCTACAACAAGAGGCCCCAAAGGGCCAGTATAGGGTTGACTCTGTTGCCTACCCAGGCAGCCTGTTCCAATCCCTGACCACTCTTTCAGTGAAGAAATCTTTCCTGACGTCTGATCTCAAACCTCCTCTGGTACAACCCGAGGCCATGTCCTCTTGTTCTATCATGAATCACTTGGGAGAAGATCTTCAGTTCACTTAGGTTGGAAAAGACCTTTAAGATCATCCAGTCCAGCCGTTAACTCAGCTCTGGCAAATCCATAGAATCACAGAATCATTCAGGTTGGAAAGGATCCTCAGGATCACTGAGGCCAACTGTCAACCCTACTCTACAAGGTCATCCTTAAACTAGATCCCCCAACACCACATCTCAGTGACTTTTCAACGCATCCATGGATGGGGACTCAACCACCATCCTAGGCAGCCCATTCCTGTGCCTGACCACTCTTTTGGAGAAGAATTTCTTCCTGATGGGCAGTCTAACCCTCCCCTGTTGGAGCTCAAAGCCCTTCCCTCTGCTTCTGTAGCTAATGGCCTGTGAGAAGGGACCAGCACCAACACCTCTACAGTGTCCTGTCAGACAGTTGTAGAGAGTGATGAGGGCTCCCATCAGCCTTCTCTTCCTCAAACTAAACAGCCCCAACTCTCTCCATCTGTCCTCATCAGATTGATTCTCCAGGCCCTTCCCCAGCTTTGTTACCCTCCTCTGCACTGGCTCCGGCACCTCGATGTCTCCCTTCACAGAGTCCCAACCCACTCAGGGTCTCATCCCTTTGTGACAACCCCATCAAGCAGCAAACTCAGTCCTAACTCTTGGGATTTAATTCATTCCACCATCCCTAGCGGAGTGTTACTGGGTAGTACAGGCCACCACATCCCTCCAGCTACTGCTTTCCACGGCCATAACTGAGACATCCCTCTTAGCTTCGTGTTTTTTAACTGCACAGACAGAGCTCTACCTCCTCTAAAGAACACGGCTGTTGAGTGCGAACAGGTCATTTTTTACGCCACCACTTAATCGCCGAGAAAGATGCATTGGAGTAAAAATATTGATCGATACAAAGGCTTCCCCTGAGGACAAAGTACTTTTTGCTCTGCGGCACAGAAAATACAGGCGGTAAATAAAACCTCTGCTTTGGCAGCTCTGCTCCAGCTTTGTGTTTTCATTTTATGGCCTGAAGGCATCAACCTTCCTGCAGCTGAAGAGTTCATGCAGGAGGGCACCGCAGTGTAGGGTGTTGGGATGTGGCTCCAGCTTATCTTACATACAATAACAGAAAACGTCCTTTATTTAAGAGGTTAATTCATTTTTCAATCAGGATTTTATTTCTGAGTGAAAGGAAGGAAACATCTCCTTCCCAACTACTGGACCAACGTCTTCTCAACCAACCAACTAACTAACCAAACACATAAGCAACCAATTGACTGATACCTTCCCAACTTCCCAACCAACCAAGCAACCAGCAGCTCCTTTCCAACCATTAAACCAACCAACATCTCCTTCCCAACCAACCAACCAACCAACCAACCAACCAGCATCTCCTTCTCAACCAAAGAACCAACTGACATCTCCTTCCCAACCACCCACCCACAGAAACAAGCTGAACGAAACCAACTGACCTCTCATTCCCAACCAAGCAACTAACTAACCAAACAACTAAACAACCAGCCAGCCGACATCTCCTTCCCAACCAATCCAGTCATCCAACCAATATCTCCTTCGCAAGCAGTAACCAATCAGCCAACATCTTGTGCTCAATCAGCCAGCGAGCAGCTCCTTCCCAGCCAACTCAGCCAGCCAATCAACCAACCAAGCAGCCAACATCTCCTTCCCAATCAACCAACTACCCAACATCTTCTCCCCAATCAATCAACCAACTGACATCTCCTTCCCAACCAACCAGAAGCTCCTTCCCAAACAAAGAGCCAACATCTCCTTCTCAACCAACCAACCAGCAGCTCCTTCCCAATTAACAAACCAACCGACATGTCCTTCCCAACCAACCAGTCAACATCTTCCCAACCAACCAACCGACATCTCTTTCTCAATCAACAAACCAACTAACACCTGCCCAACTAGGCAGAAGACATCTCCTCCCCAACCAACCAGCATCTCCTTCCCAACCAACTGACATCTTCCCAACCAAACAGCCGACATCTCCTTCCCAAGTTCATGTGCGACTGGCTCTAGGGAATCCTGCTGTGGCAGGGGGGTTTGGACTGGATGAACTTTTGAGGTCACTTCCAATCCCTTCCCAATCCAGTCCAATCCCCCTGCCACAGCAGGGTCACCTAGACCAAAAATGCTTGAAGAAGTCAAGAGTAAAGGACCTACTTCACATTAGATTGGCTTTTGCCCTTTGGTGGGACTTCATCCACATGTTCTCAAGTGTTTCCTATCACACTTCATACTGTAACTCTGCTCTGAGAGCATCATCTCAGGAGACGGTTTAGCTGCTCAGGGTTGTAGCATGGATGGATGGACTCGATGATCTTGAAGGCCTTTTCCAAGCTTTGGGGTTGTAGGGAGGACGGTTCAACTTGATCTTAAAGGTCTTTTCAAAGGTTTGGGGTTGTAGGGCGGTAGGTTGGACTCAACGATCTCAAACATCTTTTCCAAGGTTCGGGGTTGTAGGGCAGATGGTTGGACTCAATGATCTTGAAGGTCTTTTCCAAGGATCAAGGTTGTAGGTGGATAGTTGGACTTGACCTTAAAGGTCTTTTCCAAGGCCCAGGGTTGTAGGGTGGGTGGATTGGATTGGACGATCTTTCACGGTCCCTCCCAATCCCTAACGTTCTGGGATTCTCCTCTTATGTGACTTACTAACCCGGCAACGTGAGTGCAACAGTCGCGCCTTGAACATCTCAGATATTCGCTTTCAGGTGAGACTTCCAGACTGAGCATTAACCCCACGGAAAAACTGCCTCGAGAGCGGAATGGCCGACTGGCTCCATTAGCTCCCCCCTCCCTTCTCTCACATTTCTACCGCCACTGATGAAACCAGAGAAACTTAACATCCTGCTCTCAGCAAATTGCCTTTTCCCAGACTTTTTGGAGGGCCCTTTGTGCTTTGTTTTCCACGTAAACCCCCTCATCTGCTTTTTTCTGTCTGTATTAAAACAGAAGCTTTTAGCAGGTTTGATTAGAAGTGGCTTTTTTTCCCTCTCTGTCTATTTTTTCTCGGCTCTATCTCCTTTTTAAGCCCCAATCTGGTTCCTTTTGAATGCTGAATATTATTCAAGTGACAACGGGGCTATTATTCCCAAAGCACGAGAGTTCAACTGGAGGGGAAATTTGGGCAGGAGAGTCTTTCTTGGCTGCTTTTTTCCCAGCTCCCTGCATAAAAACAACAGGATAATAAATGCTAATCGCAATCGGCCGCTCGCTCTTCCCCTAAGTGTAGGCTTCTCACAGGTGTTTTGCACCCCAGTGGAGACTAAAACCTGTCGCTGATTTCCATTCAAGAAGGTTTACAGGGGGGAGATTAGAGATGGGACAGACCTCTGTGGCAGCCTGTCATCAGCACCGGGTCAGCGCATCGGCTGGTAAATAGGGAAGAAGGAGCTCGAAGAGTTAGACGGCGCTGCTTGTCAAGTCCGTAATTACCCGATGTCAAGGAGGAATTAAGAAACCTGAGTCTGGGAAGTCATCAGTCAGGTCCTCAAGGAGCTCTGCAGTACCTTGGGGGTTGGATGAGAAGACCTTCGTACATCTGAGTTGGAGACATTGTCAGTCAAGTCAAGGAGCTCTGCAGTACCTTGGGGGTTGGGTGAGACAATCTTCAAAGTCTCTTCAAACCCAACAGGTTTTAGGGCTTCTCTTGACCAGAGCTGGGCATCAACTCTAGGTCAAGTCTTTACATGACCCCTTCTCCATGGAATCACAGAATGATTGAGGGTGGAGAAGCCCTCGGAGCTCATCAACCCAGCTGGTCCAAAGCCACCGCTAACCTCTGTCCCTGAGCTCCAGTATCTCCAGGACTATAAAACTCATCCAGGGATGGCAATTGAACCTCATTCCTAGACTGCCTGTTCCAGGATCTGATGACCCTTTCCATGATGGGATTTGTTCTAAAACCTCCTGAGAATGACCAAAACTCACAATACCTTGATACAAGTAGCTCGAGGACACTGGACACCAATAGATCATAGAAGGATTGAGGCTGGAAAAGCCCTATGAGCTCAGCCAGCCCAGCCCAGCACCTAACATCACCCCACTGGCCAGACCAGGGCACTAAGGGCCACAGCCAGGCTGGACTTCAACACCTCCGGGGATGGGGACTCCACAACTGCCCTCGGCAGTCCAGTCCAGTACAGGTTCTGATCCACATTTCCCTGCAAAAGGGCTTCATAACATCCAGCCTAACCCTCCTTTGGCAGCTTCAGGCCCTGCACTCTCGTCCTGGTGCTGGTTGCCTGGGAGAAGAGCCTCGACCCCCACCTGACTCCAACCTCCTTTCAGGGAGTTGGGGAAAGGGAGAAGGTCCCCCCTGAGTCTCCTCTAACTCCAGCTCCCTCAGCCTCTCCTAAACAGGTGGAGATGGAGGAAACGAAGTCTAGAAACCACTAGAAAGGTTCAACTGGAAACAACAGAAGGCAAGAGGTGGGCGGAGGGTTGGTCCCACTCAGAGAATTCATCAATCCTAAAGAAACTCCCTGAAGGTGACACCTTGTTTTTGTGACAGGCCCTAAGAGAAAACAGGAAGAACTGGGGGGAAGCCCTACTGACAACATTATTAATAATAATCAAATAATAACCTAATAATGATGATTCTAATGATATTTATCATGATAAAGATGATAACGGCGGTAATGATGACGACGATAATGATGTTGATGGTGATGATGATGATGGTAATGAGAACAATGATGTTGACGGAGACGATGATGATGGTGATGATGTTGATGGAGGTGATGTTGATGATGATTATGATAATGATGCTGATGGAGATGATGTCGATAACGAGATTGATAATGATGCTGATGGAGATGATGTTGATGATAACCATGTTGACAATGAGGTTGATCATGATGTTGATGGAGATGATGTTGTTGATAATAATGTTGATAACAAGGTTGGTAATGATGATGATGATGATGAGGTTGATAATGATGTTGATAATAATGATGATGATAATGATGTTGATGATAATCACGATGATAATGATGATGGTAACAATGATTATCATAATTAGAACAATGACGCCAATCGTCACAGTGACACTAATAACAACAATCATCATCATCATTCTCTCTCCTCGCCATCTAATCAAAGCTTCTCCCAGAGGTTTCCCAGCACAGACATCAGCACAAAGCAAACGCCTCCTGCGGAGACCCACTTCTCCAATCTGCCGCAGCGGCATCCATCCCCAGACACGTCCATCCACAACCGGGGGAGCAGGACACCACCGTAGGCAACCGACAAGAATTCGCTTACTCAGAACTTGCTCAGCTAAACTGGGAAGGCTCTGAGCCAGCAAGTCTCTGCAGGACCCGTTGAAGCAGATGAAGCAGTTAGAGCTAATTAAAGGCACTACAAACATCTTCTGGTAATTAAACAATGCTGCTAAGTCACAGATATCTGGTGCTTGAGGCCACGGGTTAGGGACGGTTGGGTTCATGGTTGGACTTGAAGGTCTCTTCCAACCTAAATGATTCTATGGCAGGGGGGTTGGAACCAAGTGATCTCTGAGGCCCCTCAGAGATAGGGACAGCAGAGATATCTCTGATGTCCTTCCAACCTAAACTATTCTATGATTGGATGTGTCTGACGTTTAAGTTTGCCCCATTCAATGTCGATGACATCTTGGATCCTGTTCATCACTATCAACACTGCTCTGGGACCCTAGCGTTCAGGATCTACAGGACCAGGTTCAGTGTGAACTCCAGCTATCAGCATCCAACTTCCCAAAACTACCTGCCATTGACTCTAAAAGGCAATCTCCTTGTGGAGAGGCTGATCTCGCATTTCTCTTAGCACTTAGATTGGAAAAGACCTTGGAGCTCAACCATTAACCCATTGTGAGGGAAGAGCAGCAGCACATCTCCTCTCTAGGGTTGAGAAGGGTGGAGAAAGCAAGAAACAGGGTCCACATCACCTGGGCTCTAATCACCAGGCAACAGCTGAGATGGAATTTCAAGGCAGCAAATTTCACCACCAGCATCTAACTAGAAGGTTTCTCTTTACTACTGGGATACAACTAGTCCTGAAATCACCGTGCCTGCTTCTGTGAGACAGGTGATTCCTCCAGCTTCTACAAACCTGCGCAATCTTGTGGTAGCAAGAAGCTCTCAGATCCATCCTTGGGTACCACTGCGGACCCTCAAGAAGCCCAGAAGGACAACTCTGATCCCTAGGAATTCAGGTATGGGAATTGCTCCCTCCAGAGAAGAAGAAGAGGTCATGGAGTCATGAGGGGTGCTCTTCAGCAGAAGCCTGACAGGATTAACGTTAGGGGGTTTGAAGAAGTGGGATGGTTGGAATTTGGGAGCTGGGGTGGTGAGGCTGAGCGGTGCTAGGCTGCGGATCCAGGCGATGCTCTGAAGAGGACAAACACGGAGGGTGGCATTGGAGTCTCAGTCGCAAACGGTTTAGGAGATGTTGGTTCCACAGAGGAATGCAAGGTGGAATGGGGTGGAAGCTGGGCCTTGGGGTCCCTGTGTTACACTGGAGGGAAGGACAGGAAGAAAACCCCTAAGAGAGAGCTGCTCTGGCAGAGGGATTGGACTGGATGATCTTTCGAGGTCCCTTCCAAGCCCTAAGGTTCTGGGATTCTGTGATTAGACCCCCACAGAGCTTCCACGTGAGGTGTTGGCTCAGAAAAGAGCCTTGAGCTCAAGCCCAAGCATGAATTTAGTGCAGTCAGGTCACCAGTAACCCAGAAGGGATCACACGATGCGGAAAGTAACCCAGCCAGATGATCTACAGGCTAGCAGTGACCGTCTCCAGCGGCTGTGATCTATGACACACCATTACGTTAATGCAGCGGGAGCCGCGTCCTCCTCTGGCAATTCAATCTCCTCAAGTTCAGGCAAAGTCAAACTCTGCCAGGCGCTGAAACTGGAAGCAAAACCTCTCTCCTAAATGAAATCTGTTAATTAAACTCCTGGTTCTCCGCGGTACCAAGGGGAGGAAGGAGGAAGGGAGGTAGCGCATTCTCCCCGCTGCAGCCTGAGAGCAGAAGGGAACAGAGAGCAGGGAAAAGGCTGTTTGTTGTTGCCTTGAATCCAGATAGAAGGGGTTTTATGCAGTTCAGCGGCTCTCAAAGGCTCCT
Organism: Phoeniculus purpureus; assembly: GCA_028565055.1. Taxonomy (NCBI): domain Eukaryota; kingdom Metazoa; phylum Chordata; class Aves; order Bucerotiformes; family Phoeniculidae; genus Phoeniculus; species Phoeniculus purpureus. Next base: position 10,145 of record JAOXOE010032321.1, read on the forward strand.
TTTATGCTCTGAAATGTTGCTCTCCTGCAGCAGAATTCCAATCCCGGAGGCGCAGTTCATAACAGGGGAAGCTCATGGCGGAGGCGCAGTCCGTGGGGCCTCTACCTGAGCCTAGAGAAGAGAGAACGAAGCAACCGGAGAGACAAAATCCCCTCTGTTCGCAGCAGAAAACAAGCAACTGAAATCCTTCAGCTCAGCTCGAAGCATCTGTTTACCCTCTGCTCAACCCTCAGAGGGGAGGAGAAGGCAACACCTTGATGCTTGTGAAACTCTGACGTGACAGGATGGGATCCAGCGCCTAGGTGGTGCCTCCCCGCTCAGCCCCAGGGCGCCCCAGAGGACCTAAGGTGTTAATGAAGATGAAGGGATGGCTGTGGAGTCTGGAGATAAAGAGAGGGGGAATTATCTGTCCTCCTTCTGGCAGCCTGCGGTACCCACGAGCAACGCGCGGGGCTGCACATCAAGAGCCGTCGCGGCACTGTGAGAGGCAGTTGATCCCAGGTTGCTCAGTGCCAGGATCTTCAAGCCGACAATGAAATGAGAGTGAAGAAGCTGAGGACGACCTTTCTGCTAATTACTGGGTTGGCTTTCAAATCTTTAATCATAAGGTGAGAACACACCAACGACAACTTCATGCCTGCAGACCTGACCCACCACTCAGCTCTGGCTGAGCATCATAGCTGTGGGAGCCGTTCCCACCTCACATGGGTCTGGGATCTCGTCAGGGTACTGGGTTCAAAGGGTTGACTTCCAGTGGAGAAGCAAGAAGAGCAGGGAAAAGGTGGGGAACAGCTTGGGCGGAGGAACGAGGAGAAGCCAGAATTGTGTCTGAACACAGTAGGGCTGGTGCAGAAGAGCTTCTTGTTGCGTGTGCCCCTGTACTCGGCACTCGTGAGACCGCATCTCGAGTACTGTGTCCAGTTTTGGTCACCACAGTACAAGAGGGACATTGAGGTGCTGGAGCGAGTCCAGAGAAGGGC
>JAOXOE010032322.1:0-11123 GCA_028565055.1 Phoeniculus purpureus
CCCTGTTGGAGCTTGAAGCCCTTCCCTCTGCTTCTGTCGCTAATGACCTGTGAGAAGAGACCAGCATCAACATCTCTACAGTGTCCTTTCAGATAGTTGCAGAGAGTGATGAGGGCTCCCCTCAGCCTCCTCTTCCTCAAACGAAACAGCTCCAACTCTCCAATCTCTCCTCCTTTATTCTCCTGGCCCTGTGAAGACCATAATTCTTCTCAGTGACCAGACCAGATTCTTCTCAGTGAAGACCATGTTGATGACAAACTGAATATTCAGTGCAGAGTCCAGGTCTTTCAGGGCTGGTGTGTCCTGGTTTAGGTTAGAACAGAACTAATTCTGTTCAGTGATTTCACTTTTCAGCTCATTCTCTCTTAATTGACTGTACTTCCTGCAGTCAACATCATCTTTGTACAGACAGCAGCTGCTTTTACCAGAGATGAGACTTCATGTTTACAGTTACTGCAAAGGTTGGTTACCAGAAAGGCTCTTGCTTAGTTTCTCCTGTGAGAACCAAGGTCACTGCTAAATCTTGTGTGCTTCAGTGGGGGTAAAGTGAGAGGCCTCAGCTGTGAGGAGGAGCTGGCAGCACAGGTGACCCTACAGTGGCCAACAGGGTATTTCTATCCCATATATGTCATACTGGGTATAACACTGAGGGAGCACAATGGTCAGTCTCTCTTCAGTGGCTGGTGTCTGAGGAGGAGTCTGTCCATTCTGCCTTCCACCCCAATTCCAGATGGATTCTGGAATCCAGCTCCTGCATTCGGTTCCTCTCTGCTGCTGAGCTCAGTCTGGGACTTCCCCAGGATCTGCATCAGTGATGACAGGGCCAGAGAGAAGGGGCTGTTCAGTACTGGTGTTGTACATACCTGTGCATATTTCATTTTATCACTATTTTCATTAGAGCAGTTCTAGTTTTCTTTTGCAGCCCGTAAGTCTCTCTCCATTTTTCCCTTTCTCTTCCCCTTTTGAGAGGGAGAGGAGTTACTAGAGTGTGTTCATCCTTTGCCCAACCTCAGCCCATGGCATCACATTTAACTGTTCTGGCGATGTCTTTCCTGCAGCCTCATTTGTAAAGAAACTAAAGATTTAAACCAAGGTTTTTCTCTTAAAGTTTTGGTTGTAGAGTTGCCCCTTCACTGAATCCACACCTGTTGGTGCTACAGGCAGAAGTGAGGAGAGATACTGTAGAATTATCCGCTTCGGTATGAAGAGGGAATTGCGTAACCTGAAGCAGAGCCAGATTGCTTTAGCAAACATCTGTGATCTTTTCTGCATAAGGCGCAGGGGGAAGCAGACTAATTGGACACCTTCAGTCAGAAGCACTGCTGGCTCTGCATGTGTCATTAACTTTAGACTAATTTTAAGAGCCTCCTTGCAACAGGTATAGGCTCTTTCAAAGATTTCTTAGGCCAAACAGATTCTGAAGCTAGCAGAAGGTCCTTCTCCATGTTCACACTAATTGTGTGTGCTATGGAACATAACTATGATGGATTGTATTTCTCTGGCGAGTGGGACGAGGTTATTATCCCCCATGTTGTTACTTTGATGATCACGCATCTGTTTGGCTTCATTATCACGTTCTTGGGGCACTTTTCCCCTGCTAGAATTTCTGTTTGCCTGGGTGTGTTGATGTTTTTCCTGTTTGCTGTATCACCTCACTATTCACAACCCTGTGGGAATGAAGATACTCTTTTGTGTCTATAGATATACAGAACAAACTCCGTTTTGGTTGCAGATCCAGGTCACAGACTCGGGAAAATTCAGTTGGACATTTATTTACCTCCTTCCTCACCTTGGTGTTCTGCTACCTAAGTCACTGTATTGTCAGATAATGAGAAAGTCTGGTCTCCCTGAAAAAGAATGTGTCCAAACAGTGGGAACACCCTGTCCCTTGCCAGCCAGCTGCTGCTCCTTGCCTCACAGCAAACTACCTGCCATGGGCTGAAACAGCCTGAATGTTTCTGTGTGACTGGATCTAGGGGATCCTGCTCTGGCAGAGGGATTGCGCTAGATGATCTTTTGAGGTCCCTTCCAGTCCCTAATGTTCTGGGATTCTGTGTTCCTCCTATAAAAAGGAGGAGGAGTTCTGTCCTCAGCCATGCTGTTTCTCATGCTACTGAATTTGTGGGTTTATATCATCCACTACCAAGACAAAACCCTACAGCAGACCAAAGAATGTTCTGCCGGTTCCATAAACTGAAGAGGCTCATCAAGATGTCTGCAGAGCTCCAGAAGGGCTACGAGAAATAGGCTGAGGCTCTGCTTTTGCAGCACTCAATTGTAAACTGTTAGTGCTGTAGAGAATAACCTGGTGCAGACAGACGTGAGACAGCTTGTGCCAGTTCAGAACAGGGGGTGACAGCTGCGTGAGTGAGTGCACAGCGAGCCAGGACCAGGTCATTTTTTCTTCATCAGCAGTGACAGCTTAAATACAAATCAAACTCCCATTTTCTTCCATCCTGCTTTGATAGCTCATCATCCTGGCATAGGCTTTATCTGTACAGTGCCAGGGTCAGCCCACTGGGGGCTTTGTAATAATAATCTTGGAGGCTGTGAAGAAGAACGATGACTTGTTTTCCTCCCCTCTTTATGTATTTTAAAAGCTTCAGAACCTGCATGGGGTGGGTTAGGGGGACGGGAAGATGGTCAATGCTCATTCCTTTGCAGATAGTTTTCAGTAATTAGTAGGGTTGTTGTAAAAACACGGGGGCAGAAAAAGAAAAGGGCTTTCTTAGCTCCCTGCTATATTAGATTTATAGCACAATTTGCTCTCATTCCTCCCATTTCTATACAAATAGGCCTTGGAATAACAAATAAAACATTACTGCCACTTAAAAGGAGGTAAAATAAACACGTCTCTTAACCTTTTAATATACCACAGAGACTCAGAAGAGGGCCTGAGTCCATTAAACAGATTGTTCATTTGAATTCGTAACGTTGCCGCTTGCCTATTTAAACCCCTTCCAGCTCGTGCTTCTGTACAACAGGAACATTTATTTCATGGTAAACTTTGATGTAACGTTTGTGCCTTCTGCATCCCCTTTGATATTTCTTCTTGTTCCCATTTGCAAGGCCTTTGGCAAACGACCGGCTGCCTCCTGACTTCTTTTTCTGAACACGTTTACTTCTGTCACCGTTCAGAGCTATGAAGAAACAGGAATGGACTCCTTGTTTGCAGCCAGTGGGTTTTGTTCTTTTCTAATAGCTTTTCTGGGCAGTCCCACTAGCCAGTAGCAACTGATAATTAGAACTGCTCTGCCTGCGCTGGTTTTTTTTTGTGTTAATCTGATACCTTTTCTTATTTAACTTCCTTTTCACCTGTAAGTGGTGATCAAAGATACTTCCAAAGTACTGTTTATGCAGATCCTTGGCTCAAACAAAAAGGGTCATGTGTAGGCTGCCGCAGGTACCTCCATCTCCGCAATGAGCAGGACAACAGAAACAGTTTTGTATCCTCTCTTGGGTTACAGGTATTCTTCATATCCCTTATTTAAAGTCATTTGAAATGTGCTTACACTGTGTAACACGTGGCACATTTGCAGCTGACAAAATACAGTATCTCTTACCCTTTAGTTTTCTTTGTAGCTATCAGTAGAAACAGATGAATTTTCTGGTGCTCTTAAAAAGCTTAAATTTACATGAACAGCTTCTCCTTTTTTGTTCTTTCACACTGGATTGTTGCACAGAATTTCTATCCTAGTTTGTTTCATAGAATCACCCTGGCTGGAAAGAACCTCCATGATCATCAAGTCCAGCCCTCAGACCAACACCTCCCTAACCCCTACATCATGGCCTCAAGTGCTCTAGCTACTTGCTTTTTAAACCTCTCCAGGGATGGGGACTCCACCACCTCCCTGGGCAGCCTGTTCCACTGCCCAGCCACTCTCTCAGCAAAGAGCTTCTTCCTAAGATCCAGTCTAAACCTCCCCTGATGCAACTTGAGCCATTTCCCCTCACCCTATCATCAGTAATTTGGGAGAAGAGAGCAGCACCAGCCTCGCTACAATCTCCTTTGAGGTAGCTGTAGAGAGCAACAAGGTCTCCTCTCAGCCTCCTCTAGGCTCAATAACCCCATTTCCCTCAGCTGCTCTTCACAGGGCCTTTTCTCCAGCCCCCTCCCCAGCCTTGTTGCCCTTCTCTGGCCCCGCTCCAGCCCCTCAATGTCCTTCTGATACTGTGGTGCCCAAAACTGGCTGCAGGACTCAAGGTGCAGTCTCCAGAGTGCAGAGCACAGGCTTTCACCCTCAAAGCTGAGGAGGTTTAAAATACAGAAGCTAGTAAAGGAAATATTAAAATATATTGTGAAACTTCCCCTTTCTACTGACTTTGTAATGAAACGTCATCTTTCAAAGGTGTAGAGTAGCTTGTTGTTTCTCCCCTCCTCCCAACTGCAAAACAAATGTCTGAAAGGGAGAGATTAGCCTCTACTTGCTCCCTTCAGCCTTAGATAACCTTCGTGCTTTCACTTTAACCCCAGGGTACAGAGCACGGAAGGAAAAATGAGTTGTTGATACTTGTGCCATGAGTTATGGTGTGTGCTGTTAATCCTGGACTGGGCAGCGTGTTTTAGACTTTAGATAACGCGTTCAGCTCAGGAGTTTAGCGGAGTATTCTCAGTGTAAGTGATACAGACGTCACCCATCTGTAAAACAACCTGTAAAAAAGTAAACCAAACTGAAAAGCCCTCCAAAACAACCCACCTGCAAGTACCCCGAGCCAGAACCCCTCATATTTCTGAATTAACTGCATTGTCCTTTTGTTTAGAGCCAAATTTGTGGGTTGGAAAAGGAGAACCAACCTGAAGAATGCATTAAGGATTGATATGATCAGTGAAGCTGAGATGTGGCCTTGTGTCTTCCTCTCGTGGAGTCTCATGACTCATTCAGGGGCCATTCTGTTGATATTAGTGGCCTTAACTGAACTTCCAGAAAGTTTTCTTCCTGGTGATCACAAGTAGCTTGGTCACCTCTGGGCTCCTGAAAACATCCTCTAAGAGGCACACAAGTCGACTATTTCTTGCTAGTCTGCAAGGGCTAGAAGGTGACCTAAAGCCGTGGAAGCGGTTGCTGGAAACCCTTAAATTTGTAGTAATGCAGTTGAATCACCTGCACTGAAATTGATATTCAGTTCCATTTCTGTGTCAGCGTGAGTGTTCCCTTTCAGAGATGGGTTTGGATTGCCGTGACATTAGTGATTGGTTTATTTTTTAAGTACAGGGTTGTGCTGTGACTCACCGAAGGTTCTCCAAAGTATTTGTGGTCATTGTAGACCTTTCAGGCTTCCTTCTTGCCTTGGCTTTCCTGTTACTTCATTAACATTCTGTTTTCTTCCTGTTTTCCATCATGTTATGTCGATGCTGCATTATAGCAGCTTCCAGAGAAGAGATGCCACAGGATCAGAAGGACATTGAGGGGCTGGAGCAGGGCCAGAGAAGGGGAACAAGGCTGGGGAGGGGGCTGGAGAACAGGCCCTATGAAGAGCAGCTGAGGGAAATGGGGTTATTGAGTCTAGAGAAGAGGAGGCTGAGAGAAGACTTTCTCACTCTCTACAACTCCCTCAAAGGAGGTTGTAGCGAGGCTGGTGCTGGTCTCTTCTCCCAAATTCCTAATGATAGAGCGGAGGGAAACGGCTTCAAGTTGCATCAGGGGAGGTTTAGACTGGATCTTAGGAAGAAGTTCTTTGCTGAGAGAGTGGTTGGGCAATGGACCAGGCTGCCCAGGGAGGTGGTGGAGTCCCCATCCCTGAAGGGGTTTAAAATGCAAGTAGCTGGAGCACTTGAGGCCACAATGTAGGGGTTAGGGAGGTGTTGAGCTGAGGGCTGGAGACTTTGTGATTGTGGAGGTGTCCTTTCCAGCCAGAATAATTCTATGCCAAGCCTTTGCATTTTGGGTTGAAATCTTGCGAAGATAAAAACAGAAGGGCCAGTTTATTTGTTCTGTGAACTGCTTCAGTTGTGGTGAATCGTGGCTTTTCTCTGTTCCGTTTGCAGCTGGCTGTACTTGCACTCTCGAGGACGTGTGAGTTAAGAACAATTCATCTGCTTCAACAGCCTGTCAGGGTTATAAACCTAAAAACTGACTGCTTGAAAGTGTAACGTGCCATCCTAGCCTGATTGTGAAGTGTCTGTTGCTTATCAAATAAAACAGTGATAGAACGATAGAAAATTCTTCCTTCTTTATGCTGTCATTTTGCCTCCTGGGGGCCTCTCTATAATGTGGTGCCTTTGTTCTTCTCAACAGCTGAAAGAGATCGATGCCAAAAAGATCATAAGAGCCATGTTGTCCTACGTGTGGCCCAAAGACAGACCAGACCTGCGAGCCAGAGTTGCCATTTCCCTAGGGTTCTTAGCCAGTGCAAAGGTAAGAGCGGTTACTTCGCGGGACTGTGGTTATTCATCTGGAGTTTGTACTGTGGTGATTGTCACAGTACTGTTCATCTGGAGTTTCTACAAGGAATAATTTTCTTCTTTATCACTATTTAAGGGCCTTTACAATCTTTAAGTTGTGTGTTTGACATGTGCTGAAGGAGCACATATTGCAAACAATAGCTTGGCTACTTTAACGGGGTTTGTAGGCTCATGATAGCCATGCCTAAGGAAGAGAAGCCCAAGGCTGGAAGGAGCAGGAGGCAGCAGGTTCCCCTGACCCAGCCCCAGAAGGTGTCACTATGCCAAGGTCTGGACTGGCTGAAGTGCAGCTGGAACATAGGTGGTTCCACATCAGTATGAGAAGGAACCTCCCAGTGTGGGTGACAGAGCCCTGGCAGGGGCTGCCCAGGGGGGTTGTGAAGTCTCCTTCTCTGGAGACGTTTAAAATCCACCTGGATATGTTCCTGTGCTACTGGATCTACAGGATCCTGCTGTGGTGGGGGAATTGGACTAAGATCTTTCAAGATCCTTCCAATCCCTAACGTACTGTGACTCTGTGTAGAATCAGGCAGTTGATGATGACTGATCACCTTAGACCAGGATTTTCCATCCCTAATTAACCGTTTGTGTCATGAGTTATGGGGAATGTGCGTTAAAGGTTGCTTACAAGTCTCCTCATGCGCTGCTGCATCTGTCAGACTGGATGTCCTGAAGGCCTTGCACCCATTCTCCCCACAGAACTTGAGTACTGTGGTGGTGCCTACTCCCAGCTCTCGGTGCTGTGGAAAAGGGGGTTTGCATCCCAGTCTTTCCTTGGTTTTTCTCTGTGAGACAAGAGCGGGATTTCTGCTGTTTCAGGGATTCCTCCGGTGTCCTGATGGGAAAGAAGCTCTGTGATTTGTTTTTCGGTATTGAACCATGCTGTCATTCAAATGGTTTTCCTTGTAGTCTTCTGATTAGGACCCAGAGGGTTGCTCTTACCTTTGGTGTGTGGAAGGATCTCTCTTTGCCCACAACAAAATGCGAGTTTATTCATTTGTAGAAAGAAACCGGTGTGGCAAATCTTTCTGCAGATGAATGGAGGGTATCATTCAAATGTGATGCAAACCTCGTAGCCAGTGTTAACTTGGTGCAAGAGAAGTGTTCCTTGTGGAAAAGAGGAAGATAAAGGCTTGATTGAAAAAAATGCTGAGTAATAGGAGTAAATGTTATAAATTGGGTAGAGAGTGTGGCTCAGCTGGAGCAGAAGAAAGGCTGATCTTTTGGTCTACAGCTCCTTCTCAGGAGCAGTCTGTCAAGTGCTCACTGGGACTGTCTGCAACAGATATTTTGGTCTGTGCTGCTGCTCAGGACGCTGCTGATAACGCAGGTGATGACATGCAGGATATGGTACGTCCCCACAAGTGAACTTCCGCCCTTTTTCTGTGCCCATGTGAAAAACACGGTGATGACTCCAATTACACTTAATCCACCTGCTCAAAACGCTGGTGCCCGGAGCTTACGGTCTTGTTTACTCTCCCAGTAATGATCAACTCATTATATGCTTCGTTCATTGGGGTTTTATGGTGTATATTTAAGAATCCCTCATTTACCAGATGGATATAGCAAATTCTTCTAACCCTTTTTCTTTTCAAAGCCTCTTATTGGGGATGATGTCAAAAATCTGAAGGTGATCTTGAAGTAGGTTTCAGATCTTTTCTGCTCTTCCCCCACTTTCTGATGTGTAAGATCATATGAGCGTGGTGGAGAATGTGAATTCAGAATCTAATCCTGCTTTTGGGAAACCAGTGGCCTGGCAGAGAGGGACCTGGCAGTACTGGTTAACAAATGCTTGAACAGGAGCCAGCAGGGTGCTCGGGTGCCACAAAAAGCCAGTGGCACCCTGGCTTCTATCAGCAATAGTGTGGCCAGCAGGACTAGGGATGTCGTTGTCCTCCTGTGCTGGGTACTGGGGAGGCCTCCCCTTGAGTACTGGGGGCAGTGCTGGACCCCTCACTTCAAGAAAGAGATTGAGGGGCTGGAGCGGGTTCAGAGGAGCAACAAGGCTGGAGAAGGGACTGGAGGGAAAGGCTGATGAGGAGAGACTGAGGGAGCTGGAGATGTTTAGCCTGGAGAAGAGGAGACTCAAGGCAGATCTTCTCCCTCTCCATCTGCCTGAAGGGAGGTTGTAGTCAGGTGCGGGTTGGACTCTTCTCCCAGGCGACTGTCAACAGGATGAAAGGGCAGGGCCTGAAGCTGCTCCAGGGGAGGGTTAGGTTGGCTGTTGGGAAGCCCTTCCTCACAAAAAGGGTGATCAGAGCCTGGACTGGACTGCCCAGGGCAGTGGTGGAGTCCCCATCGCTGGAGGTGTTGAAGGGCAGCCTGGCTGTGGCCCTCAGGGCCCTGGTCTAGGTGATTGTGCTGATGTTAGGTCGTGGGCTGGGCTGGATGAGCTCAGAGGGCTTCTCCAGCCTCAGTAGTTCTGCGATTCTGCGATCCAGCTCCGTTGTCTGGTGTAACAATGAGCTATCATGTTTCTAGTGGGAGGAAATCTTTGCCCCCTGTCAGAAAATCAGACGCTTAATTGCTTTTTGGGGAAGTAACTGGATGTTTGGATCTTTAAGTGTTGTCTTAAATTTCCTGCTTCAGAAAGGCAGCCTGGAAACACTGGTGGTCCAGAGCAGATTCCCAGAAGCAGAGGAGAGAAAGTGTTGAGCTTCACGCAGGTTGTAGGAGACACCTGTTCAAGCAGAAGTGTTCTGTGAGGATGCTTGTTTTGGCAAATGAGGATTTCATTGGGGAAACACTCAGGGAGCTCTCTACAGGATCTGTATGATAGCTGCCTGGGGTGAAGAAAAATCACTGGTGTCTTCTAGGTATCCTCTGCCTAAAGCTCTTTGTTCTGTTGCAGCCATAACAAAGTTGTGTTAGAACAGAAACAATTTGGAATAACCGCAGGTTGACCCCTCATCACCTGAGCTGTGCCCACTCCTCCTTTACGCCGTGGGGTAAATTTTCTTAATTGTGCTTAACGTTTCTTCCTCAGCACTCGTACTTTACACGTGCATGTAGTTACGGTGGAGAGACTGACGTGAGCTGGGTTGTTGCAGAGCTACAGTGTCTTTGAGCCCGGAGCTTCTCTTGCAGAGCAAACAAAAGGTTGCTTTGTCCTAGAGAAAATGAAATACAAATTAGTTTACCTGTAGCTCGCCCAGGCCATGTATAATCCAGTGTGGCTTCCTCATTATCCCATTTGGGAGCCCTTTGTTCTCACTGCTCGTGAGGTTAATTACGATGCACTTGATGGACCACACAAGCGGTTTGTTAGAGTTTCTCCACTGTATAGTCCTGTCAGCACGGGAATGTCAGCGTGTCTTTCTCCTCGCTGCTGTCCTGGCCCCAGTTCTTTGTTCCGTATGAACTTGTCTGCAGCTAAAGGATTTACGTCCTTATTACGGCTGCTCGTTCTCAGAGGCTTAGCGCAGAGAACCACACGGTTGTGATGCTGGCTACCAGTCACCTTCCCCAACAAGAAGGACTTTTGTAAACCTTTTGGCCAGTTCCTTCAGAGTTTCACAAAAGGGGGCAGTGAGGTTTTATATCTCTATGTTTCTCAAGTCGTTTCCAGTTAGAATAAAGCTGAAGCCTCCTAAGAAAAGTCCAGAGGAATCGCAGAGGAGAGGTCAGCTACTAAATCCTCACCTACAGGAAAAGAAATAGGAGCTTACATCCAGTTTGATTTGGCCACAAAACAACTGGAGATCAGACCTCCTTCTCCTGCTGCTTGAGAAATAAGTTGTCTCTTTGAATCTTCTGGTTTAGCAAAATTCCATTTCAAAGCTGGAGCTGGTTTGTGTACAGCAGCTGAAGAGCCTGCGGTTACAGTCTGTCTTGACTCCTTTTGTGGGGCCCACTCGCCTGTCGTTTAACAAATTATTGTGATTTTTGGGTTCTTTTTATTTGTCTGCACATAACCGCTGGTAGTATTGTTCATCTTCAAAGCGAGCTGCTTGGATGGCTCTTTGTGACTGGGAGCTGACAGGATGGAGGCTGCTCTAGGGCTAGGAAGCCTATTCTTTTTCCCTTGGAAGATCTGTTGTATTATGACACGCTCTCACTTTTTACCTTAAATATTTATAGCCTATCGAGACGGGTGTGATCTGCAAGATGAAGACAGGGGAGAGGAGTACCCACAGCATTATGTTTTCAGACACATGCCTTAGCCTGCTCAGGTTCTACATCATCTGCTTTTTCCCTTTCCACATTCCCTCTCCCATTTTTTTGCCTTCTCTGTCAGGGTGAGGTCCATTCCTGATGGGCAGCAGGACGACCACAAGCCAGCAATAGGCCCTTGTGGCCAAGAAGGCCAATGGCATCCTGGGGTGAATCAGAAGGGGGTTGGTTAGTAGATTGAGAGAGGTTCTTCTCCCCCTCTACTCTGCCCTGGTGAGACTGCATCTGGAATCTTGTGTCCAGTTCTGGGCCCCTCAGTTCCCGAAGGACACATTGCTGCTGGAGAGAGTTCGGCACAGAGCCACAGAGATGATGGAGTGGAACATCTCCCTGCTGAGGAAACACTGAGGGAGCTGGGGCTCTGGAGCTTGGAAGAAAGGAGACTGAGGGGTGACCTCATTAATGTTGATGAATGTGGAAAGGGCGGGCGTCAGGAGGATGGAGCCAGGCTCTGCTCAGGGGCACCCAACGATAGGACAAGGGGCAGTGGGTGTGAGCTGGAACAGAGGAGGTTCCACATCAATCTGAGAAGGACCTTCTTCCCAGT
>JAOXOE010032323.1:0-11121 GCA_028565055.1 Phoeniculus purpureus
GCCAGGGGAGGGTTAGGTTGGATGTTAGGAAGCCCTTCCTCATGGAAAGGGTGATCAGACCCTGGAATGGAGTGCCCAGGGCAGTGATGGAATCCCCATCCCTGGAAGTGTTGAAGGACAGACTGGCTGTGGCCCTTAGTGCCCTGGTGTGGCCTGTGGGGTGATGTAAGGTCCTGGGCTGGATGAGCTCAGAGGGCTTTGCCAGCCTCATTCTGTGATTCTGTGAAGCAGTGCCTGCCTCTGTGAACCCCAGGGAAACACTCTACTCAGTGACAACTCTTCACCAGTAATTACAGCCTGAACTCTGTTCAGCACGCTTTCATCCCTCTGATATAGCATGTTTAAACATTTCACTATTTGGGGGTTTTTTTGGGTTGCCAAATCCAATATCCCAAGTCACATCCTAAAGGCTAGTGTTTGTAAGAGGTTTCTGATTTAACATGAAATAAAGCAGAAAGACAACACAGCAGCTGAGGTCTCTTCCCCAGTATGATTCATTCCACTTTCCCATTATGGTCTCAGTCCTATTTCAGTACTTCTGTGCAAAGCCCGGCCAAGCCAAGAGCCTGGGAGGAGTCATGCACTGCTCACCCAGTTAAGCTCTGGCACAGCTCAGTTTCTCTCTGTGAGCTGGAGAACTCTATTTTTAGATGAGCAGTCCACAGGGTTTCTGGTACTACTCCTCTCTAACTCCTCGACACAAACTGTTAGCATCTTCGGAGTTCAGTCACACTTTAACAGCTGCTGTTAGACATCCTGCTGGCTTGCTGAAGCGAAACAATGCCATCAGTGCTTGCCTCTGAGGAAAACCCAGCTGTTGTAACAGCACACCTGACAAACCTTTGAGCATCGCTGCCTTGAGGTGCTGCTGTGTGAATCTGACTTGTACCTAGTCACAGAGAACCTTCATAAAAGTTACTTCTGCTTTTAAGAAAAAAAAACAACCTTTTATTTCTGCAACTGTCCTCCCTCCAAAATTATTTGTTCTCTAATTTTACACGTGGCTTCATTAGCTGCTGATTTACGTTCATGGAAGAAAAGCTGACAGCCACCTACTTAGGGACCAGGAGGAAAGGAAGGAGTATTCTGAACAAACATTCACACCTCTATTCTCAGAGATTTTCTCTTCGCTCTCTCCCTTGATTGTGAATTCTTCCTCAACTAATGAAGTTTTCTGCAAGCCATTCCAAATCACTCTGCTTGTTCTTAGCTCACCTTGTACTGTTCAAAAGCTTTCTACCTTCTGAATTTCCTCCTTTGAGAGAAAAAGACTTCATCTGACCACACAGACGCTGCAACAAGCCAACGTATCCACACCTGAGCTAGTGTCCTCCACTGACACTGAAGGGAAGGGAAACAAGCAATCATCCCATTTCTAAATAGATGGCTAAAGGAAATCCTAGAAATTGTCCTGTAAAAGGGCCTCTCCTTCTTTAATACAAGCCTCAGCCAGCGCCCCAGGGCCATACTCCACTGCAGCACTGCTGTAGTCAGTTCAACATTCTGACTCCTTCCCATAGGTGCTTCTTAACTTCCATGGACAACTATCTTCTCCTGGCAGGGTATTCAGAGGTAATGAGGAACACACAAACCTACTGCGGGAACAAGGTAATCACAGGTCCAGTGTTTTTCCCCAGCCTAAGGACACCCCGTATTTACCTTCAGAATGTTAATTCCTATTTGTCTCATTGTGAAGAAGCTGAATTGCTCAAAACCCAACCAAGCCACTGTTTTTTTAGGTGCCTGGGTGATTCACAGATGCCTGGGCTGGTGTGACCTGCCTCATGGCTACCCTACCACTTCCAGGGCCACCTCTGGTCAGTGGAGACCAGTGGTGGCGCAGCCTTGAGCCTCTGTTTGGAGCCGTTCAAGGTCAGTCTGGATGGGGCTCTGGGCAATCTGAGCGATGTCCCTGCTTACTGCAAGGGTGATTTGGACTAGATCACCTCTGGAGGTCCCTTCCAACCCTGTGATTCTATGGTATCACGGGTCTGAGCTGCGCCTCTGCAGTGTTTGTGACAACGCTGCCATACACACAGACGCCTTCGGGAAAAACTGAAGGTGGTTTAGCACAGCTCAGCACCCAGGACATTGTGCCAGCTGCAGAGCCAGCTGAGTGGTGCTTTATCCTCTTTTTCCAACTGCTCTTCATTTGGTCTTGCCCCGCAAATCTCAGGCCTATGTTCATTTCCTTCCTCTCACCATTTTCCATGCATTGCTTAGAAGTTCAAGTTACTTACTGGTTGGAGCAGTTCAAAGGTTGTGTCGTTTTCACACAGAGTGAAACCACTCAGCCAAACATTCATACTGGTCATCCAAACAACCAAACCCCTTCAGAGGTAACTGCAGTGTCACAGAGTGCTCCATTCAGCTCAAACAAGTGGACCTGCTTGAGTCAGTCCAGAGAAGGGCTGGGAAGATAATCAAGCCTGGAGAAGAGATGGTTCTGTGGGAGCACCAGGACCTGAACGGGCTCCCTGGAAGCTGCAGCGGGGCTTTTCCAAGGGATCCAGTGCTGGGACAAGGGGGCTGGGTTCAAGCTAAAAGAAGGGAGATTGAGATGAGACCTGAGGCAGACATCCCTCCATGTGAGGGTGCTGAGGCCCTGGAACAGGTTGCCCAGGGAGGTTGTGGATGCTCCATCCCTGGAAGTGTTCAAGGCCAGGTTGGATGAGGCTCTGGGCACCCTGGTCTGGTGAGAGGTGTTGCTGTCCCTGGCAGAGGGTTGGGACTCATGATGTCTGAGCTCCCTTCCAACCTAAAGCAGTCTGGGATTCTGTGATTCTGTAATCCCCCATGCAGGTTTGAGCAAGCTGGTCCAGTAGGTGTCCCTGCCCATCTCAGCAGATACTCAGAAAAGCCTGAAGGTTACACAACTCTCAGGAATCAGAATAGAGGACCCTGACAGCACACTGCAGCCTCAGTTTGCTAAACTGCTGATACACTAATTAGCTCTTTGCTCTAGAGGAACCTCAGCCTTTGCTCTTCCCATAAATAGACTCAATATTTGGTTGCTTTATTTTTTTTTAAGCCAATTAACTTCTGAGCAAGAGCTTCAGCCAAGCACATCTATTCCACGGAGTAATTATGTAAATAAAATACAACTAGTATGCTTGAAACTAATTATTTTAAGTAACTCTGGAAGAGAAGATTGGTTTACTAAAAAGACACGTCTAGGCAACACATGGAAAAGCCTCCTTTGCCTCTTTCTCCTTCTTCTCCAATACATAGAATCATTAGGGATTGGAAGGGAACTCAAAAGATCATCTAGTCCAATCCCCCTGCCACAGCAGGATCACCCACACCAAGTCACACAGGAACACATCCATATTGTTTTCTAGAAGTTCTAAGCACCTGCAACTCCATACTGAAGAAACTGTTAGAGCAAACCAGACACGACACAGAATTAACAGGTTCAAAACTCTGATTGCTACTGATAAGATAAAGAAGGGTGTCTTTACAAAATCAGGCCATAAAGCACGTCAGGATGAGGGCTATAAATTTGGTTCACCTGGTTTGGGAGGAAATAAGGGATGGGACTGGTGTGGCATAAAATGAGGAAGAAGTGTTGTAAATCTGACTACATAGCTCAGAGGCACCCATTAGGGTACAATCATTGATAACCAGACTGAAACTGAAAAAGAAATTGCTGAAGTAAACTTTTGAACTTTTTGGTTAGGAGCACAGGCATAACAGAGTTACGAACATTCACTTCTCCCTGGGTGGCCTAAAATCACAGTTAAGGATCCATGCAATGTCTGATGGAAAGGGGGGTACACGCTAAGGGGGTATGGAGCAGGCAGACTGGGCGGTCTGTACACCCTGAGTACCTCAGCAAATAGGGAAAGGGGAGGGTAACATGCAACTGGGAAGTCTGGACAAAAAGTCAGGCTACACCCTCCAGCAATTGGAGAGACCCCACAGGAATATTTTTTCCAGTGGACTCTTCTCTGGCAGCAGGATGTTCTGCACAGTAGTAAACAGAATTAACAGGATCAGGACACTACTAAACTGGGCAGACTGGACAAAAAGGATGTACAAGAAAAAAAAAAAAAGGGCTTTTCTGTACTGTCTCTCTTGGGTTGGCCTTTACTCTTATTTTCTTGTGTTAAAGAACTACCTGCTGAGGGAAGCGCCCTCTGATGACCTCAATATACATTGCCATTTTGTGGGTTTCTGCTGTGCACTGTGGTCAATTTAAAGCCAATTATGTTCTGTTTAAATATTTAACACTACAAAGCCAGCCAATTATACATCTTGTCAAGGGTAACTGAAATAACCACTTCGTCCCTTTAATAGGCAGAGCTTCCACTGGACAGAAGAATACCACCAGGATTTCAGTTTGCAACAGGATATTGGAAATGCCCTCAATTCCTCAGAATTTAGCAAGACCAGCTCTGACACCCAGACTCACAAATCTGCATACAATGTGAGACTGAGAGCAACGAGCTCAGACCAGTTGCCTGCTGCTGCCTTCCAAAACTGGAATATAGCAAGCTTCTACCTGCATACTAGAAATTCTATTTGCAACACTAGAGGACCCCACATACCCACATTATGGGCTGAAGATACAGATAACTGAATCCTGAGGCTCTATGAGGAAGTCACCTTAGTGTAACTGTGTCTCTGCAGATGCTCCTTTGAAGTGGCTGTGATTAAGCTATCAAATTCAGGTGCAGTGCCACCAGGCCAACATATAGGAGATGGCCCTGAGCTGATAATGTTGGGATAAACATTTCCAAATCAGTTCCTCAAGACATCAAGGTGTGAACTGATGGTACTGACTTCTGGAACAACAGCATTAGTGATGCTGGAAATGCCAGAAAGGCTTTTCTTTCTGGTACAGTAACAAAAGGACTCAAAGAGTGTCTTGTGAGATTCAGTCCCCTTGTGGGCACCTTGGCAAAACTGAACTCCTGAGACTGCTCTATCACTCTGTTGGAGCAGGTAGCTTATAGGCGTTCAACAATTAGCTCTAAAGAAGGTTTTCCTGACTTTCTGGATTACTGAGTCAGCACTGTCCTTTTGTTGAACTATTGATGTTCACGGCAGGGCAAGACACCATTGCTGAAATTCAAATTTTTAACAGAAGACTAACATCTTCACAAAAGAGAAACTAGAAACTTGCGAAAGGCATCTCTTCAATAAGGCATTTACCATTTCTTCCCCCAAGTTTGGATGTTTGAGTTAAGCCAGCAGACAACGGATAGAGAAAACATGGCTGAACTTATTACAAAGAATGAATTTTAAGTATAACTTCAAAAATCCTGTTTGGTTTCCAGACCTGTGGCTTCAGCAGGACCTGAACAGGTGACATACTACTGTTTGCAGCAGGGATGTTCCTCAGGAGTTCTCCCAAGACTGGTAGTTTGGCCAAGACTGGAAACATCTTTTCCAGTGATACCTAAAGAGAAAGATCACAGGAAAGAAAGGGTTAGAGCTCTGGGTCCAGGAGCTGAACTGCCCAAATGCCCCATCGCAGAGTCAGTGCGAGATTAAAATGTGGCAACAATCTGTTCCTAAACAAAGGTCTTCACAACAACATTCCCACTGCTCTTGCAGCAGCTCCAGGCTAAAGCTTGACATAAATTACTTCCCTGACAACAGACCTCAGCATGAGGCTGCTAAGAGCAATGTGAAATTTGTTGGCTTCTGCTATGCAGACACAGGATTTCCAGCTCCCACTCTGGGTCCTCATGAGAGGCAAAGAGCAAGAAACGCCTCACTCAATGTCATAAACATCAAGAAAGTAGATACACACAAGATCTGAAGACTGAGTCAGAGTGGGGAATGTTTCTGGATACACAGGGTTGTTCTGTCTGTGGCTGAGGAGACCACTGGGGCAGCAGAGGGAACACAGTGAGACAAATGAGTTTGCAGCAGCTCCACCTCTTGACATACCTAGAACACCACAAGGAAGACAGGAAGAAGGAGCAAGATCCCAAGGCTACTTCACCAGTGATAGTACTCATGAAAGAGAAGACAAATGCTTTTTGGCCCAGACGAACAGAAAACTAACAAATGAATTGTTGTGACTGTCAGCATCTGTAGGTAGCAACACAATAAAGCCTGAACAGTTAACAGACTCCTGCCTGCTCCTGGGTAACCCAGAATCACCCCTTGCTGCGTTTGAGACGGAAACATAGCTTGATGCAAGCAAGTGGTCATTTATTAAGCGTACAAGAGCTCCTTACATGTGATTGATACCTGCTTTACAATAGCAGTGATTGGCTTACAATACCTCTAAACACTACTTATCTCTTGTTGATTGGCTACTATTGTCACTAAACAAGCTACACAATTAAGCACTTATGACCTACAATGGTTAGAGAGCACCTGCTGCTCCTTGACCACAGTCCCATACATTCTGTCTCTGTGGTTAGGTCAAGAGTTCACTCTGGGTAAAGACGACACAGCCCGATCTTGTCCATGTCCATGGCTGCTTGCTCAGTCCTGTGCAGACCGTCAACTCCTAGCCAGTGCTTTGGGATCCCCAGCTACAGAAGCCATGGAAGACACTTTAAAGCAGCTCTTTGCCTCATGGCAAGCTCACAAAGCTTGTGCATCTCTACTCTGCTGCTTCTTTTTTATTCATGTTCCCTGACAGACTAACTGGAAAGCAGGGAGTTGGTTGCTATTTAATTCAGCAATTCTTCCTTTATTGTTAATTGTTACCGAAGTAAAGATCTCTGTCCCATCAGAGCTGTGCAGAGTATGTGGATCCTACTCCAACGCCCTCCCGTCTAGCACAGCAGCTTAAAAATCCTCACTCAATGGAAAAAGCAAACCAACCAACCCTACAATGACCAAAATATCTGTTGTGCCTACAGCAGAAGATTATGATGTGACTGCAGACTCCTGTTGACAAATCTCAGCCTCCTGCACAAGCAGCACAAAAGTTTGCAGCACAAAATACCTTGAATAAACCCAGACCCATACATCAGATTAATCCAGAAACT
Source organism: Phoeniculus purpureus (assembly GCA_028565055.1). Classification (NCBI taxonomy): domain Eukaryota; kingdom Metazoa; phylum Chordata; class Aves; order Bucerotiformes; family Phoeniculidae; genus Phoeniculus; species Phoeniculus purpureus. The sequence goes on from JAOXOE010032323.1 coordinate 6,960, forward strand.
ACCTGGCTGAAAGTTGCTACCACGGCATCTCACTTGCAAACAAGACACAGGATCTAGTTTCCAATAAGTCAGAACAGCAGATCTCCTCTTTCCCTTTTAGTCAGAATTTTCTAGGGCAGGATTATGACTCCAGAGCAAGCTCCTGAGCGACTCACAAACCACTATAAAACTTTCTGGGAGATTGCCAGCTTTCATACTGCACACACTTATCCCCACAGATTCTCAGCTGCCTGATTTTTTTTCTTAAAGAAGCTTGAATCTTCCCCAACAGTTGACACTCCCCCTGCATCTCTGGCACCGAGCATGCAGACATGGAGCAGTTTATGCTGCACCATCGTGTGCTGTACTGCCATGTCCCACTGACCACAGTATCCACTTAACCATCACATCTGGCTCTACCTCATTGTGACAGGAGGGAGTATATTCCTCATGTCACTGCCCTTGCTCCCACTCAGACCTAAAGGAAGAGGAGAGTCCCCCCACTGGCTGTGGTTTGGGATGATGCTTCAGAGTACTAAAAGGTAGCAATTCGGCTGGGGGTGAGTTCGTCATCCATGACCCTGTGACTCTGATGGTGTCATTGTGCAATGGGGTGGCAGGAAGTGATACAGGAGCAGGAGCCCAAGAGGAAACTGAATTGAGCAGCTGAGGTTACCTGCTCTGGCATTGTATCTTGTGACATTTCCAGGGACTTTCTGAGAACCTGAGGATGTGTTTGGCTGGCTGGTGTTGGTTAGGTGTCCTCACATGCCGTGCAGCCCTAATGGCAGCAGGAGGAGGCAGCAGCTGCCTGACCATATGGCAGAACAGGGCAACATCTGCCTTTCCTGGATTGCAGGCCCTTTTCCTCTCAAGCTCAACCATACTCACAACTGGAACCAGAACTCCAGATGCAGGACTTCTTGGCAAGACAAAGGCAGCTATTCTCTTCCCATCTCTCTTTTCTGCTGCCTCCACTTCTGCTAAAGTAGTCACAGCTCAGCTGGATGGAGGGAATGTGCTACCTCTCCTGTTGTAACATGCCTGGAAGACTTCCAGATTCTCCTCTGTAGGATTTACCAAACTGACTGTAGACAGTGTTTGGAGCTTTGGGGTTACCTGCATGGATGCACAGTCTGGTCTCATTTAATAATGATTACATAAATTTCAAACCTTGTGTGGTCAGTGCTGAGTTCAAATTCATGTCATTGCTTCCCTGAGGATTTCTTTCCTGATACACTTCTTTTTGGAACACTAGTTGAGACTATAAAGAAAAAAAAAACCACATAAGAAAAGGTATCAAGAGACAAAATTGCCATTACACTGACTAGATGGGAAGCAAAAAGCCTTTGATCAATGTTAAATAACGGTCCTGATATCCACTGGGCATCACTTCGTAAATTCAACCCTATGCAAGAACAAATGCAAGGAGTGTCCACACACATTTATGACCATCTTGGAATGGTTGTCAAGATCCACGATCCACCAGTCCCATCAGTCTCACAGCCCCAGACTTGGAAAAAAAAAAATATAATCACATAGTTGTTCAGGTTGGAAAAGACCTTCAAGCTCATAGAGTCTGACTATTAACCCAGCTGTCCCAAGGCCACCACTAAACCCTGTCCCTGAGCTTCAGAACTCCATAACTTTGAAACACATCCAGGGATGGTGATTCAAACCCCTCCCTGGGCAGACTTTCCAAGGTGTGATGACTCTTTCTACAAAGAAGTTTTTCCTAATGTCCAACCTAAGCTTCTCCTGTCAAAGCAGCCACAGAGGAATTCTTTCATCCTTGAGAACACTTTCTGTATAATTTCCTACCCTGAACAACTTAATGTTTTGTCCTTTAAAAATTAAAACCTGAACAGCTTTCCCACCCTCAAGGACCATGAGAAATAACTTGCCTCCTCTTCCTTTCCCTGTCTTGTTACAGATTCTTCTCTACCTGCAAGGCTGAAATAGTAGGAGAGAATCGAGATGGAGAGTCTGCTATTGTTTTTGTCAGTTGGAAGAGTTCAGGACACAGCAGACATGCAGAAGCTTTGTAAATCTTACAGAACCACTCTCTATACACGGTCCATTCCCCAGATATCTGAGACTCCTCGACATAGGGTCTTGTTACTCCAGGCGCCAGGGTGTGCTGGTAGCTGCATATACCTTCCCCCACTGCTGGCCAGTGTCATCTGAACTGACAAAAAACATCTTCAACTCTCTGAACTCGCCTCTTTGCAGACTTACTTTGGCTGAGGAGGAAGGAGATGGGAAACAAAGTGGTGCTAGTAAGTTATAAATATCTAATTTGTGGCTAAAGCTTCATATGGGACTCCTGTGTCATTAGATACCAAAGCTACTACAGAACAAATCCACAGCAAAGAGCCTGGTCCTCACTGACTGAACAGGAAGTGTCTGGAGATGCCCCAACCCTGTTTCAGAGCCTCTGGCCCTGCACTAGGCTCACTGTTTCCTGCAAGGACATAAGTCACCCAGACTAGGCTGTGCTTGAATCCTGAGCACTGGCTTGTCTACTGTAAGTTTGGCATCAGCAGTCTTACCAGTCAATCTCTTCCCTGTCCCCAAGTTCTGCCTAGTGCTGCATATGGCCGGAATGAGCCCTGATCTGATTTGTTTGCTCCAAGACATACCAAGACCATGAATGTTGAGGGAACATCAAAAACCAATTACTTTCCTTGGTCTGTGTGAGGTTTCTCCTCTGGTATTGCCTGCCAGACAAGACAGTAGTCTGATCATGAACCTTTCTACTCTCACAGCCTGAGGAAGGAAGAGGCCTTGACCAGAAGCTCAGCTGGCACCTGAATCCCAGGCACACTAGGAGAGGTGGGGATCATTGGCCTCACTTGTGGCAGGTAAACTCTACCCAAGGACCTAAGTTCAGCTCCCAGTTTACTGATCTGCTGTAAAAAGGTACTTGCAGTCCCCCCCAGATCTTGGCACAGGAAGTGCTATAGAAGGATGAGAGGAGCTGAGTACCAGGGACTGAGCCTGGCTTGCTGGAGACCAGCAGTGCTGGCTGAGTCCTCTTTTGTCATTAGTTCTTACCATAAAACAGATAACTGAGAAGCATGGGGCTGGGAAAGCAACAGCATAATTGGCCTGGAATATACAGATGAATTCCTGCCTTCTGTCTGAAGCCATTGCTGCCTTTTCATATAGATGCTGGAGGTGTAATCTGCCTTGACTACATAAGTCCTTTTACCTCCACCTGAGAAATATTTTTTGCAGCTCTTCGTTCTCCCTGTTTTGTTTCTCCTTTCTTAACCATGAAATGGAAGATCACAACAGCATTTTTCAATAGCTCTTTGTCTCATTGGCCTTGAGTGTTGCTGGTTCTTCAGGGCCCTCTAACAGGTTCTACCTGAGGCAATACAGGCAGTAGCTCAAGTAAGAGCACAGATGCAGCATGTAGGAGAGTGTGACAGTTTTCCTCAAAAGAATGCTGGAGGGCAGGAGCTGGGTTCAGTTCCAGTTCATGCATCAGCAGCCTCTACCTAGCGAACCCCCTCGATGTCCCTTTATGCTCGCTAGCGGGATCCAGCTCACGGGTACTGCAGCACACTTGGCTTTTCTATCAAATCCTCTGATCAGAGGGCAATGGAAAGACCACAGCTACCCAAGTTCAGTGCATCTGGACAGGAGTTAGTTAATAAAAGATGTCTTTGTACTTGGCAAGCCACTCACAGATGCCGTCAAGGCCCTCAGGGGCAAGCATGAAACACCTCTGCAGCTTGAGAGAAGAGCTGTGCTTTTAGAAAATTACCAGAGCTTTGTAGCTTGATCAGATCTTCAAGTTCTAAAGAGGAGAGTGCATTAGTGGAATATTTCAAAATATTTTCTGCCCTCTGCTCCAGCTACTGTTTCCTGTGTCTGAATTCATTGCTAGGCCTCTCTCCATCACCTTTGCTAAGTCCTGGGGATCAGGAGAGGTGCCTGGGGAATGGAGGATAGCAAATGTCATTCCAATCTTCAAAAAGGGTAAGAAAGAGGACCCAAGTAACTATAGACCAGTCAGCCTCACCTCCATCCCAGGAAAGGTGATGGAACAGTTTTCCTTGATGCTGTCTCCCGACACATCAAGGACAAAAGGATCGTTAGGGACAGTCAGCATGGCTTCACCAAAGGGAAGTCATGCCTGACCAACCTGATAGCCTTTTATGAGGGCATAACC
>JAOXOE010032324.1:0-11121 GCA_028565055.1 Phoeniculus purpureus
GAGGGGTGACCTCATTAATGTCTATAAATATGTGAAGGGCGAGTGTCAGGAGGATGGAGCCAGGCTCTGCTCAGTGTTATATAATGATAGGACAAGGGGAACTTCACAGTGAGGGTGACATTGCACTGGAATGGGCTACCCAGTGGGGTTGTCGTGTCTCCTTCTCTGCAGACGTTTCAAACCCACCTGGCCATGTTCCTGTGTGACTGGTCTAGGTGGTCCTGCTGTGGCAGGGGGATTGGACTGGATGATCTTTTGAGGTCCCTTCCAATCCGTAATGTTCTGTGATTTTGTGATCTCTTGTTAAGTGAGTGTATCAGAAATTAAATTGAATCTTTGCAGATTTTAAACAGACATCCTCCTTTTGGAAACCAGATAAAGGAATCTGTCTTGCACCTTCCAAAATACGAACTTGACATTAAACAGGTACGTGATTTTCTATTTGTTTCACGGTTTGATGTTATAATTATTAAATGAAAGACCAATACTGTCTCAAGGAAATGTTGAGTCTTCACTGATAGAAGGTGACACAATGTTGTGGCCATCTTCCATCTCAGCATGCACAATCAAAACCTTACACATCAAAGGAGAGCCTTGAAATAGACGTTCCATCGAATGTTTATTGAAACGCATTGCCATCCCTCTCTCCCGTGTTAATAGCATTTTATGTTACAGGTTAAAATTCCACATACAGTCCAGACCTTTGAGGTTTTAATAGAAATTTTGTCTTTAAGGAGGTCACATACTCTTCCTATCTGAAATGCTTAATTTGAAAAATAGCCCTAAAGCCTCCAATGGAATTGGTACAAACAAAGGCAATTTTGAAGTTAAAAAGAAATCAGTAAATGTCTGAAACACTATTGTTATAATGATGAGTTCAATTTCAGTTTTACATTTTACATTACACAAGATTAATATCTTTAAATCCCTAATGTTTTGTGGTTCTGTAACTCTAAAGTTATTCTCAGAAGAAAGATTTAGCAATTATAAATATCTTACAGAAGAAAGCTGGACTGCCATAGTATACTGCATTTTCTTGTAGCATCTTTCTCTTTGAATTGAGCAGAGAATTTTTCCAGGGCTTAATGTAGTTTGTCTTTTATTCTCAATACTTAATCAAATTTAGTGTATTCAGCTGTGGGCAGGTTGGTACTGTATAGTAGTCTCGCAGAACAACAAATGAAAATAGTAGTACAAATTGAAAATGCTTGAATCAGCGTCTGTGCTTGTATCAACAGTTAAAAATTGTGGAAGGGGATATTTTACTATGCATATTTTAGCAGTTATTTCTTCTATGTCATCTTTTCCTAGCTTCCAAAATACAGTGATACATTGGCTGAAATCTTAGTAACCATCAAACTAACAAACTTTGAACAGCTACGGACAAAGAGAACAGCGACAGACTTTCATTATGTTACCTTGATCATAGGAGATGGTGACAACCAAGTAATTTTTAATCAGAAAATTACGTATGTATGATCAGGATTTTTTGCCTCCTATCTTTTAAGGGCATTAATTGGCTTTTAATCCTTTTTGTGACTTCCAGGTTTGGCAATACTTAATAATGATGCCAAATGGTACAAAATTGTTCTTTATCCTACTGCGTTTTGTGGTCATTGTTGTAATCTACAGCGCATCACAAAAACTCCCGAACTACGCTGGTGCTTGTCAGTACAGAGAGTATGTGTCAATACAGAGTATGTGGCAGTACCTGTACAATGCGGGTGTTGTAATACAGAAGTCATAATTTCCACCTACGTACAAGACATGTGCTACACCTGTTGGCTAAGGTACGCTTGCAGCAAATGGGAGAGGAGAAACAAAATCTTTTCCAACTGCATGACAAGTTCAGAATGAAGGCTGGCACTCCTGGCAGGACTAGAACTCATCTCCAGGATTCTGTCTCTCTTACAGCCATAAATCATCTTATTTGAAAGTTATTCTTAGGCCACTTAGAAAGCAAAATCCCAGAACTAAGACCAAATAATTGCTCTTTCACTTGGTTACAGATATCATACTGTACAGTCTTGCTTTCAATGTCTGTGTCTAACAAAATGTTTATTCCAGGGATTCTGTGCTGCTGAGATCCGGAAGTTGGATGAAAAGAATTGAAGTGAAAAGAGCTCTTGAATCAGAGGACATTAGTATAAATTTAATTAGTTCTGATTATGGTAGGTGATTGGGATGCTTCAATTTAACGCCGTAAGAATTCTCAATAAATTCTTAAAACATTTTATATAAAGTTAAAATATAATAAAATTAACTCATTTGTATACGAGATTCCACTACATGCTTTTTTACTGGGTTATAACCTAATGATCCTAATTATATATCTTGTCTGTTTCGTTTACTAGCATATTAATGAACTGTGAAACACCAGTGCTGTTACTAGTTGCTGCTAGGCGATAGCATTTTGCTTTCATGCAGATTAGAAGATCTAATTTTGCTAGTCATCTATGTTAATTTTGAAAATGTTTGCTCTTTAAAAATCTACACTGAAGAGAATCCTTTCAGGGGGATTGGACTAAATGATCTTTGGATGCCCCTTCCAATCCCTAATGTACTGTGATACTGTGATAATAGTGTGCTTTGAGCAGTGCATTATTTGAGAGGTGTATTCTTTCTTCAACTCTTTAGAAAAATGAAAGTAATTAATAGTTTATGAGTCGTTTATAGCATTTGTAAGTATTTATCTTTTTTTCAAAGTTGGCCTTGACATACTGCGACCATATACTGTCTTTTACTTAACACTGAAAACTCTGGAAAGTAAAGTGGTTATGAATCAAAACCAGAAAGCTGAATCGGCACTTGATATGCATTATAGCTCACCAAAACGTCTGCCAGCAGCGAAAGTGGATGGAGGTAAATGGTGAAGTCCCAACATCAGGGATATACCAGAGGCAACAAAAAATGGAATTTTACTTTCAGTAGGAAAGTGTATCTTTATGCAGATTGTTTCTTCCTCAAGTACTAGAAAAACACAGCGATGCTGCTTCCACTTGTCAAGCACTACAGTGCAATTCTTTGATAAATTGGAAAGTAGGAAATGTTATAGTTGTTCTGTATTTAGTCTTCCTGTTTGAGTTTGGGAATGTTGTAGGAACTCTGTTTTTCAGGAGCATTGATTAATATATTTCAATTACACTGTTTGAGCAGCACAAAGTTTTATTGACGGCAACAAAATTCTAGTGACCTAGATGACTTCTCACCTGTTGTTTACTGTATGAAGTATTCTCTCAACAATGCCTATGAAATAAAAATAAGCATTTCTATATTAATTTTGTCTAGGAGGCAGATCTAAACAAGAGGTTACTTGCGGAAACAGAGAATGCAACCATCGCTGCAAAAACAAAGCTGAGTGTGGACACGACTGTTGTGAGTTTCATTAAATCTGTTATTTCTGTTCCTTTGAGACAAAGGTGATTTAAACCAGCTTTGATTCTGTGTGCCAATAGCTACGTTAACAGAAGCAATGTTCGGTAGTCAAGCCTGGATTGTTGCTGTGATCCAGTAATAAAAAGCTTTGTCAGTAACACTTTCGTAACAACTACAGTGATTACTAATATATTTGAGAAAATCTATCATACGGTTTAAAAGCAATGTCAAGCTTATTGCACTTTTACATAAATATTACTGTGTTAAATCTTTTAATTAGTGTGCTAAATCTTTTAGGATCTTGTGGTAGAAGACACTAACTTTATAGGCAAACTTTCAGTTGATCTGGAATGAATTAGGATTTATCTCTTCTAAACTTATCTGAAGATTACTTTAATTCCTTTTCTCAGGTAAAACTGGAGTGCTTACAAAGTCTGAGATGAATGGAGATTCAAAGTTTTCTTTATACCTAGCTGATTTAAAGAATAGGACCTCGACTTCATCTGCTCCCCCAGTAAAACGGTTAAAGGTTCATTTGAATACAAACAACCATTGAATAGACTTTTCTATTATATATTTGTCTACGTTTTGCAGAAATAATTTTGTAATTAACTATGAACATTCAAGTTTGTCTTTTCTCTGTGGAATGTAAAAAGCAAACAGGGATAAAAGTACCGAAAGTCCAGGAATCTTAGAGTGGTGCTGCTGCTTGCAACCCTTCCAATGATCCACTTCTGTGTGTGTACTCTTGTTTTTACTTTTATGGCATTTGATAGATTGTGGTGAGTGAGGTAGAGAGGCATCGTTGGAAGGTAATGTACTCTAACTAAGGTTATGGCAAAATATGACCAGAATGAAAACAAATCACAGAATCACAGACCATTAGGGATTGGAAGGGACCTCGAAAGATCATCCAGTCCAATCCCTTTACTTATCAGATTGCTACTAATAGATCTTTTTGCATTGACACCTAGATCCACTTTTTTTTTTGAGAAAACCATGTTGGTTGCTAACGTCTGCAAGATTTCATGGCTTACACTTTATCCCTTTGAATGTAGTACTCAAGTTCTTTCTGCAGCAAGAATAGCCTTTGATATGTAAGATTGTTTTATTTCCTCACAGTTTTGTTGGCTTGTTGATTTGCAATAGAGCATTAGTTAGCTAAGTTAGTGATAACCAGTCTGAGTTTACCAGGGTACTTGGATAACTCCACTAGAAGCATGTAATTCAAACTTCACTTTAGCTTAGTGTGCATCAGAAAGATTTTATATCTGATCTTTAAGAACCGTGCTAACTTGATACAGTATTGATGATGTAATTGAAACCCAACAGTTTTCAATGCCTATATCCATATTAGCTGCAATAATCCCCTTTCTCTAGATGCAGATGTTAATTCAAGATCAAAGGGTGGATCTGAAGCAGTTTGGTTTTACACCTAAATCTTTGTTGCCAGCATTGCCGAGGTACTGATTAAGTAACAAAGAACTAAATCGGTCTTATTTTAGATAATATGTTAAGTTCTAACAACTAAAAACTCTTTTCTGAACAAAATGATTTTTGCAGCCTTCTGCAGCTATTTTACTGACAAGCCACTGATTTTTAATTTTGTTTTAATAGGTCTAGCAATAAACAGTCATGTTCATCCCATTCAGTGGACCAGGCACATCATGGTAACAGTTTAGGAGTACTTCAGAAACAACCGCAGTTTTGGAATTATGGAAAGAGTAGTAAGTTGTTGCTAATATTTGAAGTTATAATTTTGTTAACTTAAAGTTGCTGAAATCACTACAGCAACCAGTACAGCACTGTAGAACACTGCACGAATAGGGAAGTGTAGTGCCTTCATTCTGATACTTGTAAGGATTTGTAATGTAGCTATACCATGTTCATGAGTGAGAAGAGCCAAGAGACAGTGGCATTAAAGAAAAGTTTAAAATCTTTGAGTGATACCCATTAAAGCAACTCTTGCTTTTCAGATGCTTTGGGTGTGGACGTTAAACCGAGAGATTATGTTTGGGATTATATTGATGATGAAAAATTAGTCCTTGCTAGCAACTTTGCCAGTAGAGAATTAGGTAAGGCTATTTTAACAAAATTCTTTGTTTCCTACATATGAATTATTATACAGGGTATTATTTGAGAGTATTTTAGTAGAATGTACAATGAATAGAATTACCTGAAGATTTCGACTTGAAACCCAATTGCCAGGCTTATTACTTTACTTTGAGTGTTACCTATATTAAGACAAATTTAATATGGAAGGGAGAATCACAAGTAAATGTTTTTGGATGGCCTGCAACTGTATTTTATCTCTGCTTCTCTTCACACAAGCCCCAAACCCACAGAATAAATATGTTTAAGTGTTAAAACATTGAAGTGTTAAATGTTAAAAGTGTTAAAAACATTTAAGCATTAAAAAAACTTAAGGTTAAAACATCTGAATATTTTTCAAAGTATTATTATATTATGTAAAATATTTAAAAGGGGTTTCAGCTGTTTCATGACTCAGTTTTTAAAACTCATCTTCTAATGCAGAACATGGAAATACCTGCCTTCAAATTCCAGATGAGCATGAACCACTTTGCCAGTATACAAGAAGCGAAGCTAAGAATGACACTTCAAAAGAGTAAACATTTATTGCAGTTTATTACAATTATATTCACTTTAAAACATTGTCTGTATTTCACATGCCTGTGTAGAGTTAAATGTATAAAAGGTTGTTCACTGATTTTATTCAACTTTATAAAGATATGAATTGTAGGATTTTCTGGTTATTTAAGCATGGAGTGAAATATAGAGAAAATACTGTACTGAAAAGTAAATAGTTTTGCACTTCTGTAAAAATACTAACATTATGCACATGATGGAGTCTCCTTCTCTGGAGACGTTTAAAAGCTACCTTAAAAGCTACCTGGGTATGTTCCTGTGAGAATGGATCTAAGTGATCCTAGTGATTAGACTAGCTGATCTTTCGAGGTCCCTTCCAATCCCTAATGTTCTGTGATTCTGTGATATTTTCAGTACAGGTACATTACAAGAAAGAAATATCAAGGATTCAGGTGCTTCTGTGGTTAACAGCACGTCGAAAGTGAATTTACAGGGTGGAAATACAAATACGGTGAGAACAATATTTTTATAAAAATTTCCAATAATTAACATATTCTATGTGTAAATATACTTACTGTATCTCACTCATAAATCCTTTTCTGTAAAAACTGAATTTCTGAGCAATTAGGAGTTGTTTGTATAGCCTGAGAAGGAACAGTGAGGGTGACAGAGCACTGGAACAGGTTGCCCAGAGGGGTTGTGGAGTCTCCTTCTCTGGAGACGTTTAAAACCTGCCTGGAGATGATCCTGTGTGATTTGATCTAGATGGTCCTGCTGTCGCAAGGGGATTGGACTAGCTGATCTTTCAAGGTCCCTTTCAATCCCTGATGTTCTGTGATTCTGTGACTTCAAAACTATTTATTTATTTCTGATTCTGAAAGTTATCTGCATATAAATATATTTATAATGTGCTTAGTCCTTGACAAATACAATATCAGTATAAAAATCTGTACTACACACTACAGCAACCTGCCAGATTCTCTTTTGTTTATGTTACCCATACACACTTGTTAATATTTACATTGCAGTTCCATTTTCAAGACAAAAAATCTTCAGGTCCTTCACAAGAGCTAAAAAATGAACAGAGTTCTTCGGTCTCACAAATAATCTCAGATTCTTCTAAATCTAATAGGAAAGAGGAGTTCTTTATTTTCACAAAAACACAGGAAACAGAAGGGGATGCCAGGTAATAAAAAATTGTCCATGTTTTTCTGTTGCCTTAATGTTACCGTGCTTGGTTCTTCGTGGAACACAGCTCACTAAGCGATGTGTTTGTTTATAGCATTCATTTGTAAGAGGTGAACTTTCACAGTAATCGTGACAATTAATTTTTCTTGGAAAGAATGTTACTTAAAATAACTGAGAAGGAACTTCTTCCTGGTGAGAGTGACAGAGCACTGGAAGGGGCTGCCCAGGGGGGTTGTGGTTAAACATCTCGTTCTCTGGAGATGTTTAAAACCCACCTGGGCATGCTCCTGTGTGACTGGATCTAGGTGATCCTGCTGTGGTGGAGGGATTTGACTCGATCTTTCGAGATCCCTTTTAATCCCTAATGTCTTGTGATCTGTGATACTGCTTGTCTTGGTATCCCTGGACTCTATATGGTGATTTATATAGGTTTCATAGATTTCATAGGTTTTGATGTAGTATACCTAATAATGTTTTTTGTTTGCTTAATCTTTACTAGGTATCTTCTTGATAATGAAATCAATGATGATGTCACGCCCTTTCTTGGAATATTTGATGACATTTTGTAAGGCATATAAAGCAAATACACTAGGTGCCGGGGAAGAAAAGTCACAGTAATTTTTACAGAGTGGAGTCTTCAAATCCAGTTAAGATAATTTGATTTCTGCTTCTTACCTATTTATCAATAGCTGAATTGCAGCGTAGGGTACGTAGTAACAACACTGAGTTTACAGAATTCTAGATATATCCTATTATTTTGAAAAGTGCTTCAGTGTTTGTTTTCTGACCTTGCTGTTTTCAGGATTACAAAGAAAAAAATTAGAATTTGTCATAGAAGAATGGTTCTCAAACTGAAGGTGCTCTTTTAAATAAAAGTCACATAAGGGAAAGCAAGCTGTTTATGTACTACTCACAGGTTCTCTTTAAATTAATGAGCATTTTCCTCAGACACTTCTTAATGCATTTTGATTTTTGTCTTTCAGTTTCTCCTAAATGCTTAATTTTTCAGAGCACTAATTCTGTAAAATAATTACATTTAGAAGACAGATCAATAGAGTGATAATTTATTCTAGACTCTATTCCTTTTGACAGTGTTATCAACTTATTAAAAGTGCAACTTCTTTAAGGAAGTGTGTTTTCAGAGTTCCAACAAACAAGTTGTAAAATTACTAATAAAAAAGTTGTAAAGATGTGTTTGGCTGTTCACTTTGACACCTGAGGTCAAAAATGGACATTTATGCGTCCTAGTAGAGATTTAGGCAACCAAGCACTGGATTTGGATCTTCTTGTAGCTCTAGATTTTGAACAGTAGACCTTGCCGCTTCAATGGTTAGAAAAATACATTAAATTACGTAAAATTCAAGAGAATGTTAATTTTCATAGTTAATTTTTCAAAACATGTGGAATTAAAATGTTAAAATCACTGGTGAGAGCTTAGTTGTCTGATGCACATTGTGGTGCCACAAAATGCAACCGTGTTTAGCTGCACTAGCTGGTTGTATTTTTCTTAGCTTGTAACATTTTACTTGACTCCAGTGTTTCCTTACACTTTTGGTTCACTTTGTGGTGTAGCCCTTTCTCTGTATGAAGGACTGACCTAGCACAAGCAGCTTCTCAGCACTCATGCCCACTACTCGGATGTTTCTTATTGTGCAGATTCTAGCAGGCCCAAGCATATAACACATTTTGCTGTACTTCAAATATTTCATTCCATCTGGGAGTTAGTGGGATGTCAGATTTTGGGGATTTTTTTTTTTTAATTAAGCTTCCAAATGTAGGTAGCTCAGAATTTCTATACTCAGGCTGTGTTTATCGCAGCAGTCCTAATCTTGTGCATCCTGGTCACCTCCCAGTTGTGTGTCAGAGTGAGACTTAAGAATGTAGTGTGCCAAATGTCATTTTAGGTGACTCAGACAGTCTTCTCTCACTTCCAACTACCATGACAGAAGGGCATGGATCTCCCACGTGGAGACATTCCAGGTACTCTAGGGCATCTCAAATGGTTTATGCCAGTGTTGAAGCATCTGACTCCCTGTGCTGCTTGAAATCAGTGCCTTTTTCTTTTTCCCAGTTTATAGTTCATACTTACATAATGTTCTTTAATTGCCTTTCCTTGAAGTTTTAACTTGCAACAACTAATTGAGCTGTTCCTCAGTTTCTTCAGGTCTGACACAAGCTTTTACACAGCAGTACAAAGCTGAGCTTCAAACATGGAAAGTAGGAGAGGAAAGAAACTATATAGTTTTGTGATTATATCATGTATATAATTTATAAATAAGTTTGTGATTATACAAATTCCAAAACGTCAGTTGTCTGCTGGTTGCTAATGCCTGCGAACTGAGGATGCTTCTGATAGCAGGTGCTGCACTCCATCCTGCCAGTCTGCATGAAGCTCCTTCTAAAGGTTCTGAGCTATGAGGTAGCAACTAGTAGAAGTTGATCGTATTTTAAGTTTTCAGATGATCTTTTGAGGTCTCTTCCAATCCCCGATGTTCTGGGAATAAGGTAAGATTCTAGTTTTTTTCACTGTACTAGGGAAATATCTTGTCAAGATGCTTTTTTGGCCCCATTTCTGCACTGAAGGTATAGTTCCCTTTTTCTATGAAATATTTTGACAGTTCAGTCTCTAGAAGGTAATTGACATTATTGACATTTTCACTTCGTCTTTGTATCTTCTAAATACAGCCACCTGTTTTTAGTGAGTTTAGAGGGTAGGTTTATTTCTGTTTCTTTTATCCACATAAGGATCTGGTTTTTATGAGTTGAATTGTCTTATTTCTGTACAGCAAAAGATGGTCCTGCTCTACTAATAGTGCTGCATGCAGCTTCCTTTTCAGATGCTGTCAAGATGGTGAAACGGTCTAATTAAATTCAACAGGATGATAACAGGCCATTTCACGAAGCTACTACTGATAGGTAAAATACAGATCAAAATATACTTAAAACATCGATAAAGCCTAAAAGGATCCTAGTTTTGAATTCAGCACGGAGTTGTAGTATTAAAGAAGTATCTTGAGTTTGAATTAGTGGGATTGTATAAGTACTTCTTTTGGGATACAGCAGAGTGCTACAGACTTCAGTCTGGGGATGATTCTATAAAATTTTCATTATAAAAATAGTGTTTCCAATAATGGAGTAGCGAAAGGAAATTCAGTGTGACAAGAAGTCAGATTTTGCTGTCTTGTTTGTCCATTTCTCCTTAATAAAATACATGCTCATACCTGCTTTTAATTTAACTTCAGCTTTCTTATATGCTTCCTTGTCCTATCATGTATGTTGATTTCAAAATATAAACTGAGGTCATCCATATCTGTGACTGAAGAAAATGCAGTGTGCTCTCAAAAATTGTTAGCAGAAAAACTGTTTAACCACTAGATGGGTTTATATAAAGGTACATTTACAGCATGTAGGATACTGTAAATTATTGTGACATCATTTTAATTGTATGGAGCCTGTCTCTCAATCATTTTATATGTCTTTATGCATGTATTGAAGACTTCAATTGGTTAAACATTAATTACTGAAATAATCAAGAAGGCCAACAGCATCCTGGGGTGGATCAGAATGGGGGTAGTTAGCATGTTGACAGAGGTTCTCCTCTCCCTCTACGCTGCCCTGGTGAGACTGCATCTGGAATCTTGTGTCCAGTTCTGGGCCCCTCAGTTCAAGAAGGACACAGAACTACTGGAGAGAGTCCAGTGCAGAGCCACGAGGATGACAAAGGGAGTGGAGCATCTCCTTGATGAGGAGAGGCTGAGGGAGATGGGTCTCTTGAGCTTGGAGGAGAGGAGACTGAGGGGTGACTTCATTAATGTCTATAAATATGTGAAGGATGGGTGTCAGGAGGATGGAGCCAGGCTCCTTCTCAGTTGATTCTAGTGATAGGACAAGGGGCAGTGGGTGTGAGCTGGAACACAGGAGGTTCCACATCAATATGAGAAGGAACTTCTT
>JAOXOE010032325.1:0-11120 GCA_028565055.1 Phoeniculus purpureus
GGTTTACAAGCTTTGTGGCTGGGCACTCATTTCTACCACAAGAACCATCTAGCCACCTATTCCCAGCTTATTTTCTAAGCAGGAAGAGCCCATTTTGGCATCAATAGCCACCCTCTGCTGTTCCATCCCCACAGAAGTCTCCTCCAACACACCATTAAAAAAAAAGACATACCAGCTGCAAGCTTCTGGTCTCCTGTGTTAGTTAAACCATACTGGGGAGCTGTCTTCTTACTGTAGCTCTTTCTCCCACTTCTGCTACTGCCTCTACCCAGTCCTGATTATTCATTCTTACTGTCTTCAGTATTGATGGCTGTACATTTATAAAAGCCTAAAGAAATTATCGTCTCTGCTTGCAGCTTCTCCCACATTCATTCTGACTGCCTAAAAACCTTATTCCTATATCACAAACCCTGCCTTTTTTCTCCATGCAGAGCTGTATTCATACGAGCAGGTGGTTCCCATCCTCCTGGTTAATCCTAACTATTTTTCATCAACATTTTTCCAGTTTCCACTGCTGAAGTCAGTTTCAGTATCATTTCTCCCATTCCAGAAAAAATAAGTACGTAGACCCAAGACATTAGAAGAACTCTGGATGTTAACATCCCAACTGCCTACCACAGAAGCTATTACAGAAACTAAGGTTGTTTTGCACTCTCTCCCTTCTTCCTTGGCGCAAATGCTTTATCTGAAGGAAGACACGTGCACAGAAAAATACTAAGACTGTGCTAAATGGTCAGTATAACTGAATCAGGCTGAAGTGATTCAAATGCAAGTACTGTCAGCATGGAAAAGGGAAACGTATTTATAGGAGCTTTTCCTGATGTAATGCATGTGGTAGTATAAGTTTGTTATCTGCTGCAATAAATAAAGGAATTAGTAATGGGAACTCAGTAGATATCTTTAGCTGCTTACGCACCCATTATTTGTTCTGTTCTCTTAAATACAGGGCTTTACATATTTCATTGTCATCACACTGTATTCTTCTTAGCTTTTGCACTCATTGCACCGTGTTGCTGCTGCTTCTTCACGGCTTACCTTAGCTTTGCCATCCTGTGCAGACATATATCCTACACACATGCTTTCTGTTGTGTGGCTCCACAGAAATTCCACTAGAAAGGAAAACGTGAGAAGTCACAAAAAATGCACTAGTTTAAAATATAAAACGTGATTTAACAAGCCTTGAATATAGCTCTCAATATGGGTTGGGAAAGGACAAAATGCAAACTTAAAGAAGAAAAGCTAATTACCAACCTTTAAGGTAACAGCTACGGAACAAATGAGGGTTTCCTGCACTATTTGCAGCCACACCGCGCAGAACTAACGCCCACTTCAATGACACAGAGGCTGCACAATGGAATACATCAGCTGTAGCCTCAGTTAAAAGACACGATCAACCTTTAAAGCAGGGGCTTGTTCCACCCAAAGTAGAAGCTGATATAATTTGCATTTGTTTGCCTTGACTGCAGACATAAGCACGCAACAGCAGCACAAGCCCAGATGGCTTACGAGGATTCTGCAGGATTGTAATGCTATCAACAGACTCACCAGTAACACAAAGCTTGTCATGGAACTGAGCATACACAGAATGCAACTACCAACGGCTAAATGGAGATTTGTGGTCTAGCTGCACGAGTAGGACACAGGAAAACATGCAGAGGTAGTAAAGTCTGCAAGATCATAGGATCCTAGGATCAAGATGAGAACTGAAGAGACAGAGCAGGCAGGAAAGACATCTGGTGAAAGCAAAATAATCCTGCAGAAAAAGCAGGAAAGACGCCTGATAGAAGTAGCATTAATGCTAGACAAGAAGATGCCTGGCAAGAGCCGGACACAAAATCAAGCTGAACTACATCAGGAGTCTATGCAGTCACTCCCTTTGTTTGCAGAGCGGGTCAGGAGTACCGAATGAAAGACCAGAAATGCAAGTGGACAAGAGATGAGTCTCATCACAGCATTCTCAAGTCTGATCGCCTTGACTTCTAGCACTAGCCATACTGCCTCAGCTCTCTGCTGCTGTCTAGACTCACAGCTAATTTAGGACATAAACATGTCACAGTTTGAAATTTGAGTGATGCCTGAGTCACTGGGAAGTTGCTATGGGAACCTGTAGAGCCTTTTTGGCTTTGCAAACTGATACGAGCGGTCTGGAGCTTCCTGTTTCTGGTTTCCTGCTTCTTCCTCACTTTTGCCTGTTGTTTGGAGAGGACGCAGGGCACAGCAGCCCTCTTGTCCTGGGAACACAGTGACCAGAGAGAGACAGAGATAGTGGTACTACTTCCACTTCAAAGATCAGCGGAAGGAAGGTTTAATCTAAATTCCACTTTCTGCAAGTTCTTCCCTCATTTGTGGCCATAGGAAATGGCATACTGGAAACAGAGGACTGGCTTGGAAGTACGTGGAACAGGGAACTGGACTTTAAAATGCTGAAGGAGATGTGCGTGGCCTGAATGGACTCCACGCTTCCACACAGAGTAAGCACTGCTGGAAGGCTCTTCCCTTTGAGGGGCTGGAGACTGCAGTCCGGCTTAGTTATGTAAGAACACGTGATTAATCTCTGCACATCTTTGTGTGGTGGTTTTCCGTGGATTAAATGTTGCTTCTTCCCCAAATTGAGTCACTTTGGGCTTTCTGTCTGCAAATTGTAAGTGGCTTTCAAACCTTTGTTTTGTTTTCATTTTGGGCCATTAGCGCATTAACTAAATTAATTGATTACTTTTGCCTCAGATAAAACCCTAGACAAAATGTTAGACCAGCTGTTGTGTTTGTAGTGACAATGATTATGAAAACTAAGCACTGCTAATGTGTACTGTTAAAGAATGTTAAACCAGTAAAGTGCTGTTCTGGAGGCTGAGAGTGGTCGGACTTACCAAGTCTTTAGGCAGCCCATCACAGTGATCGTTAATTTCAGGGCACACACACAGGTGTCTTTATATGTACTACTCAGATGCAAAGCAAAATCTAGACGAAGAGTACAAGAGTCCTATGCTTAACACCCATCCAGTGGAGCTTTATAAACCACAACACTCTACTCTTCCTGCTCAGTGTCGCAGCCATTTTACTTCACTCGTTAAGTACACAATTTGGGGGGAGGGAAAGAAAGAAAGAGTTGGGTGATCACAATTCAGGGTGTTTCACATAATACTGTATAAGGTTTAAAATAGGGGAGGAGTCTTACATGAATCATACAAGATGCCAAATGTCATTTCTTTAGCAAGAGAGAGCTTCCAGTACTGCAAAATACATCATTGGATGGTTTTAAATCTCGTACTCATTCCTATTCCTCACGTTCCTTAAGCATGGATGATGACGGTCACAGCATGTCAAGTGTGCTTATCCTTTGAACCATTTATCCTTGCATAGCAATCAAACCGGAGCAGAAGATCAAAGTTTAGACAATCCCAGCAAGACTGGAAGATTCTGACAGATATGTACATATCATCATAAAAGAAAAATGAACTTCATTTAGGTACGTACTTTGCTCCCCTGTAATAGATTCCCAACTGACAGTGCTAAAGGTTACTCAAAGACTTTCAGGCAGTGAAACACAGCACGGTGTAACTGCATGCAATAAGGCAGAACTCTCCCTAGCACCCTAAGAGGTCAGCTGTCAATGAAAGCATTTATGTTTTGGAGACAAATTTAATCTTATCTTTCAATTCTGAGAGTTGGGCAACAGGTCAGGCCAAACACCCTCCAAATGCCATTGCTTTGCCTTTGATAACTCTAGGCACATTCTTTTACGTTTCTAATGGGTTTTTTTTTCCTTCTGTGTTGTCCACCAAAGGTAGTGGGTACTAACAAGAAACATGAATATGGCTAGCTTTTACAAGCTACAGAAATGCCATGACAATCTTAAACTGCATTTAGGAATCAGAAGATAGTTCATGTATTTCCAACCATTTAATAAATCACTTCCTTGCACTTTGTTTCAGAGAGAAGAAAATAAACAACAACATCATTTCTGCAAGAGAGATACGAGATCGCATTATTCTATACATTGAGTTCTTCATACAACTCATTTTCAGTCCAAACAACACAAATACTATATATGTTTAATTATACAATAACATACACTACGAGGCCAGAATTTGCATGGCATAGGACAAATGTCTTTAGAACATGCCGTGCTACATGAATCTTACTGCAGTGGAAAGCAAACCAAATATCAACAGACAAACAGACTTTATTCACGATGGGGATCAGATGGTGATTCTGTGATTCTGTGATCCTCATTAATTTTTGTGGAATCACAGATTCATTGGAGTTGGAAGGGAACTCAAGAGTTCATCAAGTCCAATCTCCCCACCAAAGCAGGGCTGCCTAAAGCCCATTGCACAGGGCTGCATCCCGGCGGGGTCTGAGTATCTCCAGAGAAGGAGACTTCACAATCTCTCTAGGCACCTTGGTTCAAGGGCTTTGGGATGTGTACTGGAAAAAAGGTTTTCCTTATTCCTAAATGAAACTCCTTGTGTTCCAGCTTGTGCCCAAGGCTCCCTGTCCCATCACTGGGTGCAACTGGAAACAGTCTGGCACCACCCTCCCTACAGCCACCCAGCAGATATTTTTATGCCCAGTGGATCAGGCCCCTCTCATTCTTCTCAAGGCTGAACAGTCCCAGCTTTATCAACCTTTCCCCATAAGAGAGACGTCAATTTTTTTTTAATAGTAACATGTTTTCTTATATGAATGATAAATATTAAATGAATAGAAATATTTCTCACACTTCCAAACATAAATAAATGAAGGTTAAGCTGATCTTGTTAGTTATGATTTAATCAAACTTGTATTTCCATACTTTTAACTCTTTTGTAGGGGCAGGATTCATACTGTAGGATGCTTTTCCACTAGATCAAAAATGTCACAATTATTCCATTCTTAAATCTGTAAACTGTAAATTGAATTTTAATCATATTCTGCATGTTTAGACAGCCAGGCACTAATTCTGGAATCAGGATTAGACAGCCTCGGCTTTCAAAGAGTTGAAAGACAAGAATAAAATGATTGCCAATGTGTACTTTATATTGTACTTCTTTCAAAACGACAAGTTATTCAAGTAATAACTAAAAAAACACCCCAAATATACAACCCCTATTTGTAAAACTTGTTTCCCAGTCAAGCCTTCCAAGTTTCCTTTGTAGCCCCAGTCAAGCCTTCCAAGTTTCCTTTGTAGTCCATCAAGATAGTATCTTCACTTCACAAATATCTAGTTCTTTGCAATAGCAAAATAAACACACATGAACCTTGCAGGGATACGATGGAGTGTTGACCAAAAACTCAAAACACACTAAAATTAATCTGTTGAATAGGGAAACATGAACGTTATTACCTGTGTAGAGCACAATTACTTATGAGAGTGAACAACTGTGGGGGGGAGTATCATTAGACTATAGTTGACCAACACACAGTAGTACCCGGTATTTAAAGCCCCTCGTAATAAGAAAACCAGCCAGGTGCAATGTAAGAACAAAACTGACTGATAACATACACCTCTATCCTGTGCAACTGTCGTAACGTGACCTTACCACCCTGTAAGTCCCTAAACAGACAGCAAGAAGTACATGCTCTGCCTACTACAGCACGCAAATCCTGGTGACACAATGCTAAGACTTAGCGGGACAGAAGCAGTAATGAAGTGAACCAAAAGTTTATTTCTAAGCACCAGCCTACAAAGAAATTAGGCAGATAAAGAATTACCAGGTGCTGTGACCTGCCTTAAGACACACAGGTAGGTGACCAGATTTATCACGTAGGACCTTAAAAGGGATGAAAGCTACTTCAAATCTGTAGTGCTACCAACAGTGAGTGACTCATGAAACACTTAGGGAAGCAAACACGAAGCAGAGGATTGCACAAAGTAAAAATAAAGCCCTTTCATTTTGGTCTATAAATAACAACATAAATATATACTAGACAGGTCCAGGTGACCCACTGTATGAGCACACAGCATGATCAGACATATCTGAGGAGCACCACAGGAAAGGAGATGGTAGAAGTGTATTTCATAAGTAATTCATAAGCCCCTTCCATCCCAAATTCCTGCCTCCAATGAGGAACCTGGCCTCTGCTCTCTCTGGGTAGTACTTCACTCACCTCTGCTAGCAGCCTTCAGCCTTTAGCTTCCTGGCTGCTTCTGTATGACAAAACACAATACAGTTTCCCATAATATACTTGCCCTGCTGGACAGCAGCGCAACAGCCAAGGATCTTGTTCCTAGCGCAAAAGCTGAGGGCTGATGTGCTGTAAAGCTCAGAGCCTCTTGAAGCAGTCGGCTACTGATAAACCCAGTTTTCTGCTGATCTCACTATCACAGTATCACAGTATTACCAAGGTTGGAAGAGACCTCATAGATCACCAAGTCCAACCCTATACACTGCTCCTGTTGTTCGTTAATGCAAAGAGTAACCGTGCCTTATCAGACCAGATTTTCTTGGGCTTCACAAAAAATTTCCAACCATCAAACAACTCCCCTTCCAAATACTAAGTGTACCCTCCAAACGTTCACATGTTCTCCTGCAAAAAGGAGGAATAAATAGGAACAGAGAGCCGCTTCAGCATACAAACCACTGAGAAGCAGTACAAGTCGTACGTGTTTGTGTATGCCTTGCTAAAAATGCAATCCTTTGTATGAAGAGCACATGCTGCCTCGCCACAAGCAGCCATGACTTGTCTGCCATGGTTTTAGAAGGATCCCCCACACCCCTCTGAGGCACAATTCTGCTCAGAAATAATGAGTCAGAACCAAGCTCTTTTCTGCCGTTTTAGAGGACACGGCTATGTCACTCACTAGAGTTCCACCATCTCAAACAATTTCAACTTCTTTTTGGTTTTTTCTCTGTGGCAAACATGAACAGGGAGTTTTTTATCTCATCTTTCACGCTGAGTAAGCACCTAGCTCAAGTAAGGACTCATAAGAATGTCTCACCTAGTAAAGTTGGCTTTTCCCGCGGTGATTCAGTCTCTGCTGAACATCTGCAACATCGAAGCACTATCACACCTCCAAGCACACCATCTTCATTGGCTAGAAACGGGGAACCTGGGTAAAATGACCGGGGAGAGTTATTTGCCATAGGGTAAACTTTCTTGGGTAATTTTTTCATTTGACCTTCCTGCCTTCTCCCTCTCAACTCGTCACACAGCGTTAAACAGACTTTGACGGTCAGGTCAATCAGTGCTTCTGCAAAAACCTTTTTTTCGTAGTGTTTCTAATCTATAATAGATTAGATTTACAGTAATTTATAATAATTACAAAATTTGGTTTCCTAGTGTTTGTAGTGAGTGGCTTTCTCAACAGTAATCTACCGACCCACCAGTAATCCAACTGGCTTTGTGCGTGCAAAACCAGGCACTCCTGGATTGAAGTGGAGTGCCAAGTGGAAAAAAACCCATGTCTCAGTATTTAGTTCTTTCTGGACTACAATTAATAGAAAGATGGCCACATATGAAAAAAAACCCAAGCCATTTTGGGACACTTTTCCATTTTATCCATTTTTCCTAATTTAAAGGCTTAGCACAGAGACATCATCAAGCTGCTGCAGACCGTCTTCCTTGCTGTTTTATGACTGCGCAGCAAAGCCAAAACACACCCTACTTTTTACAGCGGTATTTCTGTTGTTAATTGGAGACACATGACATAAAGCAACTATCAAAAGGTGGAAAAGTTTTAAAGTTAGTTGAATCAAGACTAAGGATCCTTTTTCTGGTTTGCAATTTGAAATGAGACTCCCGTAGGTTCAAGCGTGGCGACAATGGCATGGTTTGCATAGAACTAAAAATTTCTCAAGCCACAAAATTAACCAAAGAGACTCCAGTCACACATTGCCAATGCAATGTGATTTAAATTTGAACTTACAATTGCCACAGATACTTCACAGATTTATTTTCAGTGACTTTCTTTTAGCTAAGCTAGTATACTATGTCTACTGTATATAAAAGGATTTGTTGGCCGCAAGAACTTTAGAGCAGATCTACTCGTCAGCCTCCTCCAACTTGCCTACAGCTATTCATATGATTAAAATTACTCTTTTAATGCAAATAACAACAACAACAAAACAACAAGAACCAATCTCAAGCTGTTCTGTAAGAAAAACTAAAAGGTCTACCGTGTTTTCTCTCGACACGAGAGCGGTCACATTCAAAGTGATATGAGAGTAGAAGCTCATACTACAGGAGAATAAGGAATGTGCTATGCTTTATAAACAGCAATATCTTACCTGGTGCACTACAAACTGCTATCTTAAAAGCACCACTTGCTTTGTACAACAACTAGTACTAGGTATGGAATGTGACCAAACATCTGTGCACCAAGAGCCCAGCCAATCATAACATAATAGATAGCAAAAGAGGAAAATATGGCTGGTTAAAACAGAAATGCAAGCCTTGGTAGGTTGTAAAGAGCATTATCACCCACATCAAAACCTTTCACTCCATGCTTTCCAAGATGGCAAGTCTACCTCTTACACTTTCACTGCCTTAACCAAGGGCTGGCTAAGTGTGTGGTATGACTTCAGTAAGCAAATGAGCAAAACCTAGGTGGTTTTCTTTAGGGGACATGCATCCTTTAATCTTCAGAAACTAAGGTACTTCAAAGACCACAGGAACCTAGTCTGCAGATCTAACCGTATACTTGACTGCACGAATTATTTGGGCTACAAGCCACGCTGTGGTGATAAGTCCTTGCAAACAGACAGAAAAGGTTTTCTTTTGTTTTGTTCCTCAGTGTTTCTCCTTCTCTTCCAAAACCTGCGAGAGGTTCTAGCGAATTACACTCTTGAGTTAGAACAGTTCTAAGAAGGTACCAGCAGAACGCAGCCAGTAAACAGTAATTAAAGCAAACAGACTTAGGGCCGTACTAAAACCCCGAATCTGCGATCGTGTGCCTAAAACCAGACAGCAACCAACCCGATGCCCCCACTTCTACGAGCAGTAATCTCTTTTCTTTTAGTGTTCCTTTCTCCTGCATTCAGGCAAAAGTAGATGGGAGAAAAGCCTGTAGAATAAACCAATCATACGTGCCTGCATTTTCCCAGGACTTCTGTCAACTATGTGCCACCAGCACTGGCCACACTTTCAATTAGCTGAATAACTTGCACATGCCGGGCTCTCGTGTTTTAAACCTTAAGGCTTGGCAGTATGTTCCTTTCCACATAAAAAGTCTGCAGCAAAGCAGGCGCAGGTCCACATTTTCACCAGAATTCTTTTATTTGTACAGGGGTTTCTTTGCAAGCACAAAATGTTCTTCAGAGGAGTACAAGATGAAAAAAGCAATCCCTCAAACGATCCGTTTTGTTAGATTTAAAAAAAGGAAATTAAAACCTGAGCCTCGGCCACCTAAGACAGACTTTACAATTCCATCCAAAGATATTCTCCACCTATGCACGCAGCTCTGCCAACGCCGGGAGCGTTTACTTACTGACTGTGAACACGCTGCCCGCTCTACTGACCTGAAGATGTACACAACTGCTTCCTGAACCAAGTTACTTCCCTCAGCGATTGCGTATCATAGAAGCTTTATCAGCATTCTAAAAGGCTTTAAAGCCCACACTGAACACTCAGGAGCTACAACACGGTACGAGTTTAACCATTACTGAAGTACTTTGCTACGGCCACCGTGACTAGAAATTCCAGAGGAGGGAGGATTAATTCAATAGCACTGTGCATGGTAAAAGCAGGATAAAAACATGGTAAGATACAGTTTTAGCTTCAGCGTTCACAAAACATGTGAGATAAGCAAGAAGCTGACTGATTTAGGAGTAACACGAGGTGGGCCCTTGGAGTAAGGACAAATGCTGGTTATACCACACGATACCAGGTCTTAGTGCATTGACTTTGTAAAGACCAACCTTCAGTGGGGAGATACAAATAGTGAGTGATCTGAATCAAGCACTGAACCAGAAATCTTCTTAAAAGACTGTGCTACACGAGCAGAGCAAAGAAGGCAGGACACGTTGTATGTCTCCTACAGACACAAAGGCTGCTTGCCTAGTGGTGCACAGTGTCAAAAGCCAGAGCCTACAAACTCTCGATCACCATTTGTAATACCTTGACCAAGAGCCGACATCCCAGCAATGAAAACGGTGGGATCACCTTGGCTTCCCTGTTGCACCGGGCCATGATTCAGAGCCACAGCGATAAAGATTGAGACAAAATCCAGCTGTGACTCAAGAAATCTCTGAGATTTAGCATTGTGAGCTGAACTTTTTGTTTATATAACTTTAACCTTCTACACCACTTTATTACCAGCTGGAGAACGAACATGATTCTGCCATGAAGAAGAAAGTCAAAACAAGAACACACCTCTTCTCACCACCACACACAAGCAGCAAATGAAGATAAACACAAAGTACCTTCCAAGCCCCTGCAGTGGGTCATGATCTCATCCATGCCACTGCCACAGGTCATCTGTTTACCCACTGCTGAAGGTTACCATCCACAGTCATCAGAAGTATGTGACTAAACTCTCATCCATCCCAGCTGCTCTCACCAGCAGTTTCAGCTCTACCATCTCAGCACAGAATCCACAACAATTGAGTTTGTGCCTCCCACTCACTTCACTGGGTAAGCTGTGGGGAACCAACCTCGAAACAGCGGCAGTAAAAACAGTTTCCTACAGCAATACTACTACAGTCTTTCAGGAAATTCAGACAGACTGTTCCTCCTCCCTTAAAAATCCGACCCTAAGCCAAACTAAACACACACCGAAAAGCACATCTTTGAAACACAGAATGAATTTTGTCTTCCAATCAAAGCAATTTTTGAAAAGTTAAAGTATGTTCTCAAACATACTCCTATTTGTTTTACGAAAAGGGTTACAGCTACGCGAGGAAGTATTTCAACACGGCAATACAGGGCAGACGAGGGGGTCTTTGCGAAGCAAGACTCTACACAGCTGAACACACGATCAGTAAGTCAATACAAACAGGAGCACAAAAGTAGCATCATACTTTATTTCTGAACACAACCCATGCACTGGTTATAGACATTAATGTGAGCGTCCCCAAAGCACTGTGAACTCAGAGGAACATAGGTCATTAATTGATACTGTGATAGTGTAGGGGAAAGGGACCTGGGGGTCTTGGTGGACAGCAGGATGACTATGAGCCAGCAATGTGCTCTTGTGGCCA
>JAOXOE010032326.1:0-11118 GCA_028565055.1 Phoeniculus purpureus
TGGGCATGTTCCTGTGTGACTGGATCTAGGGGATCCTGCTGTGGCAGGGGGATGGGACTGGATGATCTTTCGAGGTCTCTTCCAGTCCGTAATAACTGGATCTAGGGTATCCTGCTGTGGCAGAGGGATGGGACTGGATGATCTTTGGAGGTCCCTTCCAATCCCTGATGCTCTGTGATTCCTCAAACACCCTGTCTGCCCGGTCGTTGAAGCCCTTCTGTGATTCTGTGAGCAGTAAATGGACTGATAACAACTTTGACCGTTTATCAAAATCAAGGTCCTCATCAAAATTCACCGCAATCTTTTCAACCAAACCTTTTCATCAGCAAAACCTAATGGCAGGATCTTGAATTTCATCAGAAAGTCCTAACGCTCCAATTAAAGCTTCAATTAAAGCTTCAGTCCAAACGCGACGCCGTTCAGGACGCGGCAGTCTCGTGAGGGAATGATGCTGCAGAAGTCAAGTGGTTGGATTTGAACGGAAATTGCTGCTGCTTAAAACATTCAGTGCAGAGCTAAACCTAAATTTAATAAGATGTATTGAGTATAATTGCAATTGATTATTTGTTTTAAGCCTCTCGCGTAGCAGCAGCAAAGTTTCCAGCAGTGGCACCACGTTTCTGAGACACTGGAGAGAAGATACTCGGGGAGTGAGGGTATTTGCAACGAGTCTCAGTCTTGCTGTGTTTGAAAATGTGATCTGCAAGATCCCAGCTATTTGAAACAGCAGCTATTTGCAGGTACAAACAGCTTTATTTGGAGCTAGTGTGAACAGGACTTCAGTGTCAGCAGTAGGCACCTTGGTTATGAAACACATTTCCTAAAGAGCAATTCCTTCTAGGAACTCACTGTCACTTGCTCAAAGCAGATTTTCAGGTTTAAAATAGCGTTTGATGAGGTTTAAAGCTGGCGTAGGGTGAGGATAGGGCAGGAACACACTGCTGGGCTTGAAGTTCATCTTGTTCTGCAAAGTGCTGGTGATAGAAAAACATGGATTTCAGATTCTGGAGTCCTCAGCAAAAGAAAGACAGAGAGCTCCTGGATCGTGTCCAGAGGAGAGTAACTCAGATGGTCAGAGGGCTGGAGCATGTCCCTTATGAAGAAAGGCTGAACAAGTTGGGGTTGTTCAGCCTGGAGAAGAGGAGGCTCCCTGGTGACCTTCAAGCAGCTTTCCAGGATCTGAAGGAGGCTACAAGAAAGCTGGGGGAGGGCTTTTGACAGGGGTGGTAGCGAGAATACAAGGGGAAAGGGTTCCAGACTTGAAGAGGGGAGGTGGAGGTTGGACATGAGGAACAAATTATTTGCTGTGAGGATGGGGAGATGCTGGAACAGGCTGCCCAAGGCAGTTGTAGCTGCCCCATCCATCCCTGGTAGCGCTGAAGGGCAGGTTGGGTGGTGCCCTGAGTAACCTGCTCTAGTGAAGGTGTCCCTGCCTGTGCAGGGGGTTTGGAACTGGATGATCTTTAAGGACCCTTCCAACCCTGGCTGTTCTATGATTCTATGATTGGAGAGAAACTGCTGCCGGTTGCTGGAGCTGGTTTGCAAAATGAGGCCAGAAAATCAGCACCATGGAGAGCGCAGGAGCTCTCCCAGCGTCCGACCCAAACTCCCAGGTTGGAAATGACCTTCAAGATCATCAAGTCCAACCTTATCACTCGGGTCTTGGATCCGGAGTTAGTTAGAACTAGAGTTAATTGAGAAACTGGAAGCTGAGTTGAGCAACTGAGTTGAGAAAGTGAGTTGAGAAACTGAGAAACATAGGAACTGACCCTTAAACATTGAATCCATCAATTATTAGACAAACAGATAAGATTATTGGTTTAAAAATCCTCTTGTTGGGCAGCCTGCATTTGGGTGGAATCGATGATGCTGGTTAGGAAATGTCTCTCTCTGTGCCTGTGCTGGGAAACAACACCATGGGGTTGCATTCTGTCCTCGCTTGCAGGGAAGGGAATAGATTCAGATGCTCCCAGTGACAGCAGTAGGATTTTAAATCATTAGGGCTTTAAATGACTCATGTGTTTTATGCTGGATTTCTTCATAGGGTCAGTTACAGCCCCTAATATCTGCATGAAACGAACACCGTCGTTTTTAATGTTTGTTATCCAGCTGACTGGTTGAAATATTACGGAAATGCACTGGAGATGGAAGTGTCAATAAAGGATAGAACAGAGGGCCGGGAAGGGCTGGGTTTCTGTAGGCATAGCAGTAGGGTTTGTTTGTTTGCCTTTGGCAAGGAACAGCTTGTTATTTTCCTATTCAGATTTTGGCTTCAGCTTTCAGCTTCTTTCCGGCCAAACACCATTCCTCTTCTCGTTTTTATTTGACCCTAAAGCGCAGACCCGTACAACACTTAGGTCACCACGTTTCTAAGATTTGAAGTAACATTGTTAGAGGAGCTACGTTATTATTCGTTTCCCCCTTCGAACCACACAGATAAAGGTAGGGACATGTAATTAGGGTGCTAAATAAGATGTTAAACCTCGAGCCTTTCTGTGAGTGTTTGCTTTCGTGGTCCACAATGTAATAATATCTTTAGCTTAGAGCGTAAACACCCCGAACACATCCTGGTAGGTGGACACTGACGTGGAAAGAAATGCCAGAGAGGCAACCCTGAAGCCAGCTCTGGCACCTCAGGTGTTTGCCTTGCTGTAACTGGATGAGGACATAAAGCTGAGTGACAGGTCCTGGATCCCAGTACTTGGTAGAGTGTAGATCAGATGTGTGGTGCGCAAGTGAGGAACCACAGAATCACAGAACGTTAGGGATTGGAAGGGACCTTGAAAGGTCATTTAGTCCAACCCCGCTGCAACAGCAGAATCCCCTAGATCAAATCACACAGCTTCACTTCCTTGCATGTTAGTCAAGAGTAAGTGGAATAGCTCAGACTAATTATTCTTGATGCCTCTAGAGCAAGATTTAAGACATCACAGAACATTAGGGATTGGAAGGGACCTCAAAAGTTCATCCAGTCCAATCATGCTGCCACAGCAGGATCCCCTAGAT
Source organism: Phoeniculus purpureus (assembly GCA_028565055.1). Classification (NCBI taxonomy): domain Eukaryota; kingdom Metazoa; phylum Chordata; class Aves; order Bucerotiformes; family Phoeniculidae; genus Phoeniculus; species Phoeniculus purpureus. Next base: position 3,007 of record JAOXOE010032326.1, read on the forward strand.
CAAGTCACAAAGGAACATGGCTGGGCAGGTTTTAAATGTCTTCACAGAAGGAAGACATTCTCCCATGGCTTGTGGAGATATGACTCCCTACTGACATGTTTGAGGACTGAACACACTTTGTTTTAAAATGGTGGAGAAACCCTTTCTCTGAGGGTTTCTGACACCTGAGCATCTCTAGGGATGAGTGGACAGAGTGGCTCTGTTTGCACAAGAAGTGCTCTGAAGTGTCAGTAGAAGCTGAGGCACAAGGTGTAACCCTGCTAGGGAAGGGGTGGCCATCACGGACTGAAGACTGGCTGGAAGGACAGTCAGGGAGACCAGTGAGGGATCATCTAAACAAGACCTGTACCTAGGTCTGTAACTAGGGGATCCTGCTGTGGCAGGGGGATTGGACTCGGATGAACTTTTGGGGTCCCTTCCCATCCCTAATGTTCTGTGATTCTGTGCCACAGCCTCCTCTAAGTAGTGTCATCATCCTTAACTGTTGAAGTCACTCACTGGTTTAAACTGGGTGACCTCACTCATAGAGCCGTAGTATCATAGGATGAGGGGCAATGGGTGTGAGCTGGAACATAGGAGGTTCCACATAAATATGAGAAGGAACTTCTTCAAAGTGAGGGTGACAGAGCACTGGAACAGGCTGCCCAGGGGGGTTGTGGAGTCTCCTTCACTGGAGGTGTTTCAAACCCACCTGGCCATGTTCCTGTGCGACTGGATCTAGGGGATCCTGCTGTGACAGGGGGCTGGGGCTGGGTGATCTTTGGAGGTCCCTTCCAGTCCCTAATGACTGCATCTAGGGGATCCTGCTGTGGTAGGGGGATTGGACTGGATGATCTTTCGAGGTCCCTTCCAATCTCTAATGATTCTATGATTCTATCATAGAATCACCGACTCATGGAACCATAGAAACATAGAACCACAGAATTTTAAATACACAGAATCACAGAATCACGGAATTATAGAGATCTAGAATGGGTTGGGCTGGAAGGGACCTCAAAGATCATCTCATTCCAACCCCCAGAGCACATTTGCAAACAACTGCAGTGCTCTTGCTTTCATCTTCAGCTGCTTGTTGAGGCTATCTCAAATTTATAGAGCCACTCGCGATGTATCTGCTAAATGCTTCTGCTTTGCAAAGAAAAATACACCCTGGTTCTTATCAATAAAACCCAGGCGGGAGCGAGAAAAGATGGATGTGTGCATCCAAGGGCACGAGAACCCAGAGCTCAGAGACTCTGAATTACAGAGCTCTCAGGACACAGTGGCCTTTTTTCTAGGCACCCCCTGGCAGCTCCTCTGTGGCTTTTCTCAGAAGAATATGATTGCATCTCGAAAGTACTTGGGAAAGGCAGATCTGCTGGAAGAAATAAAACCAGAGGCCAAAAGGTCATCTGCTTCTTCAGGGAGACCGAGTCCCAAGAGCACCATAAAGAACACTGTTCATGCTTTGAAAACGTTGATAAGACCGTGGCCACTGCTCCCATTCTGGTCAGGAGTGAATTGCTGGGGGTATTCAGTGAGTTCCTCTTGAAGTCTGTCTTAAAGGAGAAAGTGGGAAGCAAGTGAGGATGGAGTACTTCAGCCAGATCCACGTGTATACACTAAAAATAATGCTTTGATGCTTTCTTACCCTAGAAAGGCTTCTCTGACCTACATTTCGCAGCGATGGGTAAGAGAAAGATACAGAACGACAAAAATAGACCAAGTGTTGCAGCATTTTGCCTCGTCGAGTGCAGGAGCACAGTTCAGCCTATGAAATCTTGCTGACTGTGCTCTGCTCATCTGGTAGGTCCGAGAACTTGCCTGTGTGCAATTGAGTTTGGGCTGAGTGTAAGAGCTGCTCACGTAGCTTAGGATCCACACAACCCCCCAGCCTGTGTTGGTGTCTGAATGTGGAGGAGCACCTCTCATCCTTAGTTCAGTTGTGGCAGCAGGAGTCATTGAGTCATAGATCATAGAAAAAGATCATAGAATCATTCAGGTTGGAAAAGACCCCTAGGATCATAGAGTCCAACCATCAACCCTACTCAACAAGGTCACCCTAAACCAGATCCCCCAAGACCACATCTAAGCGACTTTTAAACACACCCAGGGATGGGAACTCTACCACCACCCTGGGCAGCCCGTTCCAGTGCCTGTGGGTTAGCTGTGCTCAAGCAGCATCACTCAATCACTACATTCCTTGACAGCACTAGCTCTTCCCACGAATCATCCTGAGCAGCCTGATACCAGTGCATTAGAAAAAAAGAGCCAGATGGGGCAGGTACAGTCCTTTCACGTCTTCTTTTCTTCTTCTTTAATAAGAAACTTTGGGGGACATCTTTCAGATGACTCATTGCACAGAGTATTGTTGTTCTCCAAAGAGCTCAGATGGTCTGGAAGCAGGGGGAATGGAGACAAGCAAAAGGAAAATGATGAGTTGTTTTATGCAGCACTGCTGAAGGGCTTTCCTGCACTTGGTTGATCATCCTGCACTTAGTTTGAGACATGTCCTCAAGAGAGGAGATGGATTGGTAAGAGAGATCTCTGCATCGTCTAGTAATAGGTGTAGTCACAGGATAACGTTTCTTGAAGACAATCCCATTGACCACATGGTTTAAATAAGTCCAAAGCTTATTACTAATGTTGGAACAAGTCCAAGGTAGGACTTTATCATCCTCATTCTCACCCTTGAGAGGGTGAAGCTCAATCAATACAGTTGGAGAAGGGAGGGTGATGAGCACTGACAGTGTAGATGCTGAAACCAACTACCACTCCCCTCTGGTAGCTTCTCAGCATCTCTTGATGTGGAAAACAGCCCAGAGGGATGTAGGAGCTGTTGAGAGGTTTTGTTGGAGGGATCCATTTCTTTCTTTCCTTGCTTCTGAAAGACTGTTTGTGACCAGTCACCTCATCTCCAATCGAGAAACTTCTCTGATGCCTTCACTCAGTCATGTCTTTTTGTACTAATTCTAGATACTCTCTGCTGATCCTGTTTGTGAACCTCCATCTGTCTCCCTCTTGGATTCTCACCAACCCCTTCAGCTCTTTCTTGAATTGTGATACCCAAATCCTCCCCACTATTCCAGACAAGCTTTTCCTTCCCATGTTCTACAGGCTGTGTTTTCTCTCTCGAGTTCCACATGTAACAGCTTCACACCACTGACTCGTGTGTTGGGGGTCTTCCTTATCTGCAGGGAATCTCCTCAGTTAAACACTCCTGGAAGTGTTTGGGGGACAACACAACCCAGTTTATCCCTTTGCTAGGGAGGTCCAAACTGAGTTGATTTATTGACGAGACAGTGTCCACATGGCTCAGCTGATGTGCAGAACAGGATTTACACCTCTCTGATCTGAGGTTAGAGCCCAAGAAAACCTTTTCAAAACCTAAGTGAAGCAGATGCTATTGAAGGTTTTGCTCCAGTTCAAATAAATTGAGGAACTGGGGCTAAACTGGGGCTGAACTGGGGCTGAACTGGGGCTGAATGTTTCTGAAGCCCAGCTGAACTCAAAAGGGGGATCTATTGATTCTGTTTTTCTCTTTCTTACCCATTTATCAAATATTCACTACTATGCTGTGGACATTCACTGCAGGGACTGGCTGCTAAAGGTCAAGTGGAAAACGGAGTGGGAGACATTATTTTGTTGGGAATGGCCATTCTATCACTGCCCAGATCAGACACAACCCCACCATGGAGGAGTTTTCAGGCAGAGGCTTCGTGACAAGCTCACAGCTTCCATCACCATCATTATCTTCCTTTTCCCCTATGTTTTGTGATGGCCTTGAGACAGGGAAGATTCAACCTGAATACAATTAGCATTTTCATGGATCATTTAATCTGTCTGAGTCACTCACATGTATTAGAATGAGATCAATGTTGATGGACATCAAAGCCCTACAGCCCCCCAAGCTGGGCGGTTTGGGGCTGCCTCCTGCCTGGACAACTATCGGCAGCATTGCAGCCAAGAGATTAGCATCAGACAACACAAGAACAAGCTGAGCTTCTCCTGGGAGAATGACTTTTTCACAGAATCCCAGCATCAGAGAGCATTAGGGATTGGAGGGGACCTCCAAAGATCACCCAGTCCAATCCCCCTGCACAGCAGGATCCCCTAGATCCAGTCATTAGGGATTGGAAAGGACCTTGAAAGATCACCCAGTCCCATCCCCCTGTCACACCAGGATCCCCTAGATCCAGTCGCACAGGAACACACCCAGGGGGGGTTGAAACTTCTCCAGAGAAGGAGAATCCACAACCACCCTGGGAAGCTGCTTCCAGTGCTCTGGCACCCTCACTGGCAAGAAGGTCCTTCTCACATTGATGGGGAACCTCCTCTGCTCCAGCTCACACCCGCTGCCCCTTGTCCCATCACTGGGTGCCCCTGAGCAGAGCCTGGCTCCATCCTCCTGACACCCATCCTTCCCATAGTCATCAACATTCATGGGGTCACCCATCAGGCTCCTTTTTCCCAGCTCAAGAGCCCCATCTCCCTCAGCCATTTCCTCAGCAGGGAGATGCTCCCCTCCCTCCATCACCTCTGTAGCTCTGGTCTGGGCTCTCTCCAGCAGCTCTGTGTCTTTATGGAACTGAGGGGCCCAGAGCTGGACACAAGATTCCAGCTGTGGTCTCACCAGGGCAGAGGAGATGGGGAGGAGAACCTCTCTCGATCTGCTAACCACCCCACTACTGATCCACCTCAGGATGCCATTTGCCTTCTTGGCCACCAGGGCCCATTGATGGCTCCTGGCCATCCTGCCAGGACCCCCAGATCCCTTTCTCCCCCTCTGCTCCCCATCAGAATCCCCTAGAAGAAGGATTTCTGCTGTCTAGTCCCTGTTGTACTCCTGAGGGTTGTGCTGTACACAAGCAGGAAAGATGAATCCAGGTCGGGTTTGGAGCTTCTTTTCTCAACCTGTGTGATTTATGGAGGAGAAATGGGTTGTCAGTATCACATCAGCCACAGACTGGGAGCTGTACCAGTGGCCATCATCAAATATCTCGTCCACTGGGTTTCCATCAGGCTCATTTTGTTCCGTTTCCCACCTGGAGTTGGTGTAACTCGTTTATAACCCGTCCAAGCTGCCTCCCAGTCCAGCACTGGAGATGACAGGTGCAACCTTTAGTCACCTGGAGCTTGTCCTTCTTCTCCTATCATCTCTCACCCAGCCAAAGAGAGCCAAAGCCACATCTTTCATCATCCCAGCAGACGTGCTTGGCAGGGGGGAGCAGAAAACACGCTCAGGCGTGGAGATCTCCCGCAGAGCAGAACTGCCCAGGGCTCTGCCTGCCTTCCCTGACAAATCAGCTCCCCTCAGCGCCATGGAGAGTCGTCCGTGGCTTCCCTGGTTTGTTTAGGATGAAAAGCTCCCCCTGCCTGGCTCGGTACGTGCGCAGGAACCGTCTCAGCTGTGGGTCTGGAGCCTCTGTCCCTTTCCAAACAGCTCTATTATGACAGCTGCAGCGGCTGACACCGGCGGGACGGGCGACGTGTTTCATTTTCCCTTTCAACACCATCCCCAAGGCAGATAAAGCAGCAGTGAGCGGTGCCTCCCGCTGGATACTGTTCCCTGACCCTTTGGCACCTTTGCATGTAGACAGGGAGTAATTATCGTGCACCTGATCGGATCCTAGAGCTACCCAGTGTGACATTTGATTAGCAGAGCGGGAGGGACCCACAGACCTTGGCCAAGTAGCCCCTTTTCCATCCCAGTGGTCTCCACATCACGCCAGAGCTGTAGCATCCAGCCAGCACCGTTCTGAAGGACTGTGTGAAGGATCATCCAGTCCAACCCATCCAGCTAAAAAGAGTTTGAATTCACTGTCCCAGCAGCCTGTCAAGATGGGTCTTCAAATTGCCCCATGTAGGGCAATCAGCCACCTTCCTTGGGAGATGATTCCAGTGGTTAATTGTTCTCATGGGGAAAAATTTCCTTCTGGACTCCAATGGGAATCTCCCCAGGAGTAACTTACACTTTAAGAACCGATGAGCAATGGTGCCTTCTTCACTTTTGCCAGGGAAATAGGGACATTAAAACTCCTTGTGCTTGAGAGCAGTTTCCTACCGTGAACCAAGATGCTGCAAATCTGGAGGAAACCTTTGCAGCCAAAATCCTTTCCAAAATCAGAAGTCTCACCCCAAAAATAAAGGAACTCAACAGTTGCTGTTGGGTTCACATTTCCAGTCTGTCATTGTGAGCATCTGCAGGAAAATCAAGTTGAATTGGGTGAAGAGTTGCAGGGTTAGAGACAGGAAGTGACAAGGGGTAGAGAATTGCATCCAGGGGTTTGCCCCCTCTTCCCTACCTGCTGCTGCAGATCACAGAACCATAGAATCATTGAGATTGGAAAGGACCTCTAAGATCATCAAGTCCAATCTTCAACCCATGACTACCAGACCATGTCCCAAAGTGCCACAGCTGCAAGAAGGCTGGAGAAAACTATTCAATAGGGCAGGGATGGACAGGATGAGGGGTCATGGTCTGAAGCTGGAAAAGGGCAGAGTGAGGCTGGACATGAGGAAAACGTTGTTGAATCTGAGGGTGGGGGATCCCAGGAACAGGAGCTGGAGACAGGGGCTGGAGGTTCCATCCCTGGAGCCATTCAAGGTCAGGCTGGCTGGGGCTGTGGGCAACCTGGTCTGATGAGTGCTGGCCCTGCTTGGTGTTGGACTGGATGTCCTTTGGAGGTCCCTTCCCACCCAATACATTGTATGCTTACTCTCAAACACCTCCAGGCATGGGGAATCCACCACCTCCCTGGGCAGCCTGTTCCAATGTCTGACTACTCTTCCACTACAGAAATTTTTCCTAACTTCCAATCTGAGCCTCCCCTGGTGCAACTCATGGCTACGATGTCCTGCTTTTGGGTAACAACATCCATCCTAGGGGATCCTGCTGTGGCAGGGGGCTTGGACTAGGTGATCTTTTGAGGTCCCTTCCAATCTCTAATGATTCTGTGATTCTATGATCCAGCCTTTAACTGGCTTGAACTACAATCTCCCAAATCCATAGCTCTCTGCTAAGTGCCCCTCGCAGACAAGCCTGAATTAAAGCCCTCAAACCAGAGCTATAAATCCCCTAATCGGGTGGGCTGTGGTGCATTAGCCTCACTCTAATCTAATTTCATGTGGAAGGTATCGAGAGCTGGCTGCCAGCCACTGGTCTGAGCCAGCATCCTTCATCAGGGCCTCCTCAATCTTACAGAAGTGTGCAGCACTGCTGGAGAAGGCAGAGCTTGAGGGCTCTTCATTTTCATAAGAGGCTGCTTTTGTCAGCCTTTGTTTTGGAAAGGAGAGAAGAGTTTCACGCTCAGAACACAAACATGACTTGGAGTGCATCTGAGGGCAAAGCTTAGAATCATAGAACCATTCAGGTTGGAAAAGACCTCTGGAATCATCTAGTCCAACCACCAGCCCTGCTCTACAAGGTCACCCCCAAACCACATCCTTCAGCACTACATCTAAGCAACTTTTAAAGTCATCCAAGGATGGGAACTCAATCCCCACCCTGGGCAGCCCAGTCCAGTGCCCGACCACTCTCTCCAGGAAGAATCTCTTCCTGATGGCCAGTCTAACCCTCCCCTGGTGGAGCTTGAAGCCCTTCACTCTACTTCTTCTGTCGCTAATGACCTGTGAGAAGAAACCAGCACCAACATCTCTACAATGTCCTTTCAGACAGTTGTAGAGAGCGATGAGGTCTCCCCTCAGCCTCCTCTTACTCAGCCTAAACAGCCCCAACTCTCTCCATCTCTCCTCATCGTATTATCCCTGCTAACCCCAGCTTGGTTAAGCTTGATAAAAAGGAACCTAGTGCTCCACTCATTTCTTAATGCTGGTGTGTGCTTCAGCATTTACTCACAGTGAGGAGATTTTACTCACAGTGCAGAGCGTTTACTCATCCTTGTCAAGCTCTTGAAGTCTGACAATATCAACAGATTGCCTACAGGAAATCACTCTGATTTCTTCGCAGGGTAGGGATGGTGTGTGATTCTCGAGTGTCTCATGGAACCACAGGGTTGGGAGGGATCTCCAAAGGGCAGCCAGTCCAACCCCACTGCACCAAGCAGAGCCAGCACTCACCAGACCTGGTTGCCCACAGCCCCAGCCAGCCTGACCTTGAATGGCTCCAGGGAT
>JAOXOE010032327.1:0-11118 GCA_028565055.1 Phoeniculus purpureus
CACTGTTCCCATAAGGTGATGATGAGAAATTAAATCTATTGTTCTGACACTCTAGAGTTGGCTCCAGCTCCTAACATTAACCCCCACCCAATCAGACTTTGAGACAACTGTGATTTGTCTGACATAAACACATCTATAAATAGAAAACAGTTCTTGTTAGGGTATAGAATTGTTTTTATTCAAAGGCTTTTCTACGAACACAGTTGCACAATGCATGTGTAGTGGCTCAGTCTTTGTAAGCAAATGCAGCATACCCATTTGTGTGGGTTATGGGCTTTTTGTTTATCATACTATTCATTTACTGCACTCTTACACAATTTGTGGGAATACTTGTTTCCACCAAGGTTCCCATCTATTGTGATGAATATTTGCATTGTTGTTCAAGAAGCATTAAATGCTAGTAAGTGGCAGTGCACGCCATACACTTTTGTGAATTTATCGTTACAATGAACCTTAGAAAAAAGCCAGAACTGTTCTTAAGTTGGAAGAAGCAAAGCTGAGGGGTTTGGGGGAGGGGGACAGGCAGGACACATTAGGTTTAAATTTTCTGTCTTGAACGCTGCTGTGAATAACTGCATCTTCTGCCTTTTTTTTTTTTTAGCATGGTCTGTTCTATGACTATTTTGTTCTCCTGAAGGCTGGGCAGTGGAGGCAAATCATGCATGCGTGTTTGATCCTCAGTTTTCAATTGAGTGCTCAGCTACAAATTTAATCCGCTTCCTCCAGTTCTTTTGTATGGTACTAACCACAAATAATACAGTATAATGTTTGTGTGTGATTTGTGTTATAGACACCTTAAAAATAAACACTGTAAGTAACCCACTAGACTACAGGTTCTCGCTCTCCTGCATGCTCTGCTGCAAAGGCTTAGCATATCAGGTGGGGCAGGTGTGTGTGAAATTTTGTGAAAATCATTGGAATTACTCCGAAAGTATGAAACTGGACACAAAGCAATGCATATGCAAATCTTACTCCTTTTCATGTGCCAGGATGAACACCTCTCTAGTGTGGACTGTGTTGTACTGGTATAGCTCAATCCTGTTCTTGTAGTAATAAAAGCAATTGCATATCACTGTAACTGCATGGATGCTAAAGAGGTGGCATGAATCACATCTCTCATTAATGTAACTACCCTGCTGGAAAACCAGGATCTAGCATAGCCTCAAGCCTTAACAGAATCACTGGCCTTGGCTGAAGCCGTTGGTAATGCAGATGAACCAGCAAAGCGGGTCAGTAGGATTAGGGCATTAGAGATTAGATGTTTAATCGAGTTTAGTTCGATGCTCTGTGTAGATTTTGAGGTTGATAATCGGTGAAGGGAGAATGCATTTAAGTAGATGTCAGGCTATAAGGTACCATTTCAGATGCTAAATCAATGGGATGATGGCATTTCTCTGGATCTTTTATCTCTTCAGAGTTGACAGTAATACTAACCCTGGTGCTGAAGCTGTACTAGCTTCCAGGTACCATTCCTAACAGCTCACAAACTAATTAGGGCTATCTTTTTGGCAGGTGCAACATGACTTTGGAAAAGTATTTGATAAACAGATAATAGAATCAGACTATTCCAAGTTGGAAAGGACCTGTAAGGATCATTAAATCCATCTACCTAAAACTAAACCATGTGATCAGATCATGTTTATAGCATCTTAATTTTTTTCTGGAAACTAATACAATATTTCTGTTAGGTATCAGTGGAAAAATTAAGTCCCTCCTTAATAATTTGCTTCAGTCACTAAACTTTTTACTGGAAAATGAACTCTCTAGTTAAGTTTGAGCATCAGCTCCTTCTGGACACTACTGTCTTCCAGACAGTAGTGGCCCACAGGTGGCATTTTAAACCAAGATCAGTGCTCAAAGATTGTTGACAGAACTGAGCAGGTAACTTCAGCAAGGTGAGGTTTTAACTTGTGCTTTGACTGGAATTAAGATCATGTAATATAAAATAAAATTGAAGACAGGATCTACTCTTGAAGGCCTTGGAATGGATTAGGAGGAAGGTAGCTCCCTGCAGTATGTGATGCAGTAGTCTGTCTAATGATCTTGTGGGATGGCTCATGTACAAGAAATGCTGTGTAATAACAACTTAGATACTGAAAATTGGGAAAGCAGCTGTTCTTCATGCTCGTCTCCTAAAACCTAATTGGAATTCCAGGAAGTGACTCAAACTTAAAAAGTTCGTTGATGATGAGGAATGAGCAAGCTTCTTCATTAGCAAAGCAAGGATGCACTTCTCTTTTCCTTTTATACTCTGTCATATAACCTGCATTATCTGTCCCCATTTTATCTGTGTTGATTTACAACCCATTTGTTTATTGCACTCTTGTTCTGACCAGGGAATAGGAAAAGGAAGGGCTATAAACCCTCTGAGTTAAATATGAAAGGAAGCACAGTCGCTTTTTGCCAGCGTTAATGTAGACGCTGATGTCATTATTTGACAGCTTTCCAGAGGCCTAAAGCATGCACTGAGCAGAAAGTTATTTGTCAAATCCTCTATGACAGCTGTAATTACCTAAACCACTCACTGTCTCCCTTTTTAAAGGAGAAGATGGGAATATGTGAGTTTATGCAATAAAAGAAATGGCTGGTTTATGGAAATCATCTAGTAAGATAGTAATTATATTATGTGCAGTGTATTATGTCGTGCTTCTGATATATATTAACAGTGAAAAAGGATAGTAAGATTCTGGAAAGGGTGAAGGAAAATTGTCTGCTACTACCATTTGAATGACCTTCTAATTTGTTTGTTCTTAGCAGCTTTCTCTATAGAAATGGTAAAATCTGACTATAGTGTCAATAACATTTCCGTAAGTGCCTGCATACATTTGGAAGGGTTACAGTGACTGTAGAGGTGCTTTCCAGTAAGAAGTCTCACTGGTGTTTTTCTTTCCTTCCAGAAATGTAATTGATATTACCTGGTGAAAAGTAAAACAGCCTATGAAGTGCAGTATGGCTTCTGTAGCAGCGGTTGTATTTCCCATGTACTCATAAAGCCACAACAGCAGAATCCAAACCAGACTAAAATAATTGTTTGAAAAAACATCCTTTGATTTACTATATCTTGAATGTAATTTTATTATGATTTGTAAGATAACGTGTAAGGAAATGAGGTTGATCTTTGTTCAAGTTGCAGACTATTTGTCAGAGGAGTTTACAGTGCTGGTACTTAGATTATTTAAAGTTTTGGTCTTAAAAACAAAAACTAGTGTTTTGTTAAGGTCTTATGCTCAGATTTGTATAATTGCCTTATAACAACACAAAAGAAAATACACTGTCCAGAGGTTCTAGTAGATGTAGGGGTGAGGAAGAGGGAAGATGACAGTCTTTCCCCAGACTTTAGACAGCAATCTACCTTGTTCCTTGCATTTTTTGAAACTACTTGTGTCAGTCCCTTTATAATTTGGTCGTTGCTCCCGCTTGTTTTCTCTCTTGTTACATTCTATTCTTAGAAATCTTGATCTCATGTCTTCTATGCACAAATACTGGTAATTCCTTACTAATGACATTAGCTGAGAGTGGTGCTTTGGTAACTGGTAAATTGAGGTCAGTTCTCTTACCTTTTTTTATGAGCTTGAAATGCAGAGAGCAGGAGACTGCTGTAGTTTATAGTTTGGTTTTGTTGAATGCGTTGTATGCTGGGTTTTGATGGAGAGCTGAGGCCTGTGGTAACGCTCAACAGTTCTTGGCACACAGGCAGTCTTTTTGCCTAATGTTTTATAGCAACTGGGAAAGTGGAGTCTGAGCATGTAGTTTAGTGTAAGCCTTGTGGCAATAAAAGTAATGTGTGACATTCAGAATGCCTTTGTTTAGCAAGCTGATGTTTTAAAACAAAGCAAAAAAGTCCCACAATCAAACTTTTACTACCAGTAAACTTTTCTAAGTGGTGCCAAGGATTGCATGGGTTTCTAGTTGCCTCCTTTGTAGCCTTCCACTTCCCTGCATCCATCATGATCAGACTTTTTTTTTTTTTTAAATATGGGCTAAATATGTGTTAGTTTTGCTTCTGTAGGCAACTTTAGCTACAAAAAAAGTAAAGAGAAGAGGGATTTATAGGTGACTGTATTGAGTTCTGCAGTCACACGAAAGACAAGTTAGAGTTTAGGAGTAAAACAAATGTCTTGGTTTCTCTCATGGTATTTCTAGCCCTCCTGCTGTGGCTGTACCTGTGCTTGAAGACAAATTTATATTGGTTAAGTACTCCCAGAAGTCAGACATAAATACACAACCTAATGTGATCCAACTTCTGTGCTGACGCCAAAAGGGGAAGTTCTGTCTTCATCTCCTGCTGCGCAGTCAACACCAGCAATCACACTGCTTTCCAGCAAGCTGTTTCATACTTATCTGGCTGAAAACTCAGCCAGTAACTACTTGGATCAAGTCTTTGAACAACATATGAAAGAGTGGAAAGACTGTATGGGGTGATGAGCATGAGTGGGTCTATTTTGGTAGATGTGTAAGCTGAAATTGACTTATATCAGTTGTGAAATCACACCTTCACTCTGTTTTGTAACATGGTACCACTGTTCTCTTGTAAATTTGCTAATTATTTTCTGTAAAACAGTGTGCTAGCATTTGAGCCTGTGAGCCTAGGAGTTTTTTCTTTTAGGGTATGGCTTATAGAGATGAGTTGCATTTAGTGAAACTTTACTGCTGACACATTTGGATCTCACGCTTTCATTTGGCAAAATGTTATGTTATGCAAATAATTTTAAACTGGTGGTTTAGTTTTAGCTTTAGAATGCAGTAGACGTAATTAGTTTCTTCAGTAGAAGAACCAGCAGTAGAGAATTAGTTACAACAAACACTGCAAATTATATAGCATGTGTTAAACATAAAATTACATGGTAGCTAACAAAGAAGTTGTAACTCAGTTCAAGGGTTCTTCTCTCTTCAATAACTAATCAGGCTTGGATCTCATGGTTTCTGATATTAGCCAAGCAGCCTGAATGAGTTGCAGTTGTGTATTCTGCTGAAAGTCACAGGCTATGCACTGTGTTTGCTTTTTCGTCTGCTCTGTCTCCTCCTCCAAAGTGAAGGTGTGAAAACCCATTTGTGTTAAAAGCATCTCGATGGTTATACTTTATCAGTATGTTAAAATATTGCTTTAGTTATCTGAATTACAGGTATTTCGAGATAATGCAAAGGATAATATACTGTAGTCTTTTCTTGATAGGGTTGTTATGTATAAGTTACTGGTTTTGTATGTAGGCAGGAAGGGGGCTTTATTTTACATTGGGACAGTTAAGGGGAATTTACAATCTTCATTTACTTCAGCCAAACTTAAAATTCTACACTACAAACCTCAGCTTTCACTGACACAGCCAAAAAGTCTCTTTAGGGAGAGTGAGGTCTTTGTCCTTTTCTGTCTGGTAGCATTACTGATTTGAAAGTTAAAGCGTTTACATCCCTTGTCTTCTCTAAATGTAGTTCAGGCACTCCAACTTGCTGTGCAGCCCAGGTGTTGGCTGCTGGAACATGTGGCTTTTTGCCACAGTCTGGTCTGTGCAGAGAGCAATAGGATTAGCAAGCAGCTATTCAAATTTTTTTGCCCCCCATTGCTCAATGACCCATGTGAATTTTAGTCTCTTAAGTTGAAACTTAGCTCTGAATACAGATGTGTGGTGTTGTTGCCTTGGGCTTTTGGGTAACACTCCCTACTATTGAAGGGGTCTCAAATGCTATTTTTCATGTAGTATCTGTGTAGTGAAGCATGGTAATGTTAGTGCATTTTATGTACATGAAGCCTGAAAGCATTAGCTGGTTTGGAGTACCAAATTCAGACCAGTTCCTGAACTTGTTTGCAACTGAGCTATTATGGGTTAATTAATTACTTTTTAAAAATTTCATTCTTAATATACTGAGATGCCTTGGTGACTCCTCAGGAATCCTGGAAATCAAGCCCAATGTTTAGAAAAAATGGAAATACAAGATTAACTGCTACTTATGGAAAAATGAGTTGGTAAGATTTGATTAGTACTGTGAAAGAAATACATGACCCTGACAGGACACAGTTTATCTTTCCAAAGCAGCATTCACCAGCTTTCAGGTTAGCTGCCCCTTTCTGCTGTTCCCTGATTTTTTTTTTTTTTCCCTGATGTTCTTTTCAACACAGGTTTTTTGCAGGAGGTTGTTACTGTGATCAGCTCTGATTCTTACAGTAATTTCGTCTTGCTTGAAAAAGTCTAGTTGAACAGAAAATACTTGAAAAGAAATGAAAAGTAATGTGGGGTGGTTAAAGACCTGTGGGCAGTAGACATGTTTAAAACCCGCCTGGATATTTTCCTGTGCGACTTGGTGTAGGTGGTCCTGCTCTGGCAGGGGGATTGGACTAGATGATCTTTCGAGATCCCTTCCAATCCTTAATGATTCTATGATTATGTGCACAGGAAATTAGCAATTAAAGTTACATGGGCATCTTTGATTGTAGCTGTACTTGTCTGTGTGCTTGATCTAGGAGTGTTACATCAAGGTTTTTTCGATGAGCTTTCTCTGTGCAAAATACTAGTATCTTTTTTCAAGTTATTAGTGCTGACGTCTTAATTCAGGCTGAATTTCAGTCAAGAGGTCCAGTCTGTATTTCTAGATTCAGTTGAGCGGTGTCATGCAGAAATCCACGTGACTTGAAGGTCTTTTCCAACCTAAATGGTTTATGATTGTGTGAATCATCGGCACAGTTCAGACTTAAGTCCATCGGGTTGCTCTTACCTGAGCCATTAAGGTAACAGCAGTTTGCCTTGGGGAGCTGTTTGTGACAGAGTGGGAATCTCTGCCTCGGAGTTGTACTGATGTATGAAGAGCAGAGGAGTTGTGGGATGTGCAGGTCTTGGGTTCTGTGCTTGGTGTACTGGAGGGGATTGTGCTCTGCTGGACTGAAATTCCTCCATGTGTTCACAGCACATATCTTGGCCCCAGCAATATGTTATCTTAGTTCTGCTCTTCTGTGTCCAGGGTTTTGGTTTATTGTTTTCATCACACCAGCTTATGTATCTTAACCTTTTATGTTTTCCTTGTAATCTTGCCCTCTGTTTCAAAGGCTTCTCTCATTGCCAATTCCAGAGTTCTCATTCATGTAGTAAGAACAAGAAAAAGAAAAATAATTGTTATCTTAATGTAGAAAATGTTCTTTAAAATCTGAGAACATTAATTATAGGGTGCTAATGAGACAAGTAGTAATTTAAACCTGCTTAATTCATTATTCTTGTTATTTATGATCGTCTGTGTTACCCTTAGATCAGTCATAGACCAAGTCTTTTACTGGTCTTTGTGTTGGTGTCATACTCACTGTTCACTAGTAGTGAGAATGTCCTTGAGCACAGTAATAGCAGGACAATTAGGTGCTTGTCATTACATTGACTCCAAGCTCAGCTGTGGAATAAATGTTTTTGTAGAGGGACATGACTGAATGTGGTTATGAGCCATAAAATATCTGCTACTTCCCTACTTCCTTTTCTTTTTTCTGCTAGCTTGCCAAGGGGTGGGTAGATTTGTGCTTATCAGGGTAAAAAAGTTATCTTTGGAACTCATCTATGCTTAACCAGCAGATTCATCGTTTCTGCTGTAAATATGCTGCAGATTATTCAGGTATTGTATATTCCATGGTTCAGTTTTGTGCTGTGTAGAAAATACCCATCCTTCAGGGATGTCATTGTGTTGGAAGATTGTTAGAATTACCATTAAAAGTTGGTGTGAGAAGGAAAGCCTAGAAGCTTCACTGTTGATTATATCCTTCCCTGGTGATTAAAAGCAAGGTTTTCATTCTGAGCATGGAGAAGGAAATTTTCATGGAGAGTATTATCCCCCCACCCACGTGCCCGTAACTGACACTGTTCAGTCTTGTAGTACCTTTTCTTGAAAGCACATTTTGTTTAAATTTAGCTTTTCAAATTGCTTTTTCAATTTAAAGGTGCTGTCATAACATTTATCATGAGACTATGTAGCTGTGGATTTCTCAGATCAACAACATATTTATCTTTTTTTGTTGTTTTTTAAGATCCTTGCTCACAATTTTTATTCCTGATGATTTTTAGTTTTCCCTGAAGGGGAAAAGGACATTAACTTGTGATTTGAATAAGAGTTAGAAGATTTTGTTTTATTTTGTTAGGGCCAGAATGCACGGCAGCTATTTAAAATCTTTGTGATACAAACTACTCATATCCTAGACTGAAGCATATGTTTATTTATTCACATATTTATAAACATTAATGAGGTCACCCCTCAGTCTCCATTTGTCCAAGCTAAAGAAACCCAGCTCCCTCAGCCTTTCCTCATAAGGGAGGTGTTCAACTCCTTTCATCATCTTTGTGGCTCTGCACTGGACTCTCTCCAGCAGTTCTGTGTCCTTCTTGAACTGAGGGGCTGCAATGATATGGAAAAAATACTAAATAGATGGGGTTTCTTGAGAATACATTTGTGGATACGAGCACTTCTGCATACCGTGTTTTCTGAAAATCCATTCTTTCCGGTATTGAAAATACCGTGGCAGCGCTACAAGTTGCAAAGCTTGATTGCTCTTCTTGCTTTTTTCAGAAGAGCATTTATGTTACTTAATGCAAGGATCACTTCCAGTTCATGGAATTTTATCTAGACCAACGTATTAGCTCCTAAAATGAATCTTTGAACATGGCTTTTCTTGTCAGAAATGCCTATTCCTTATCAAATTAACATCCTTCTTATGTTTTTCTTGAGTTTACTTATTTCCGCACCATAACTTTCTATTTCAATTGTTATTAGGAAACAGATCAGAGAACAGTGTTTACTGTTGATAATTACGAGTGAGTGTACAGTACTTGAAGGGGAGAAGGCATGAGGAAAGAGATACATATTTCTAGTGCAGATGATTTTGGTGTGAGTTATGTTGCTGACTAATACAGATGTAATCTTTTAAACATCTGCCATCTCTGCTTTCACAAATATATGATAAAATAAGTGGATCTATTCTATGTGCCAACATGACTGCAGTGTAATGCATATTCACAGTCCTCCTAGTGCCGCTTCAGAGTGGCGATAATGAATGTGTATGGAAGTTCCATTTCAGTAACATGTTATCAGTTTGAAACTGAAATAGCTTCTCGCATTTAAATAAAATTAAGATATTACTCAGTTCATATCCCTTTTCCTTAAATCACATTTTTCCTGTTTCGCTGTGTAAAACAAAAGGCAAAATGTTTTCAATATACTTTGACCAGTAATGCGGTTGTTTGCACAGTGGTACTAGATTTTCAGTATTAAATATAAAAAAATACAGTTTTAATAGTCTCTGCTATTACGTCTGTATAATTAGATTTTCACTCAGAAATGTGAAATATTTTCTCTTTAATCTGGCTGTATCTTTCCCCTGTGATACAGTTCTTTTGAACTCTTGAACATGTTGAATATGTAATAAATGGAAATACAGGGTGTTTTAGAAGTATGCATTGCAAGATGTGAGCAGGCAGAGTCTGGTACAGCCTAAGTGAGCAGTTGTCCCCTTTTTTTAGGAGAAAGGATTTTTTTTTTCCTAATGAATAACAACACCACGTGACTCTGGGGCTTTGAGTATAGTAGACAAAGGTAACTGATACCTGACAATTGATGGGGTTTACAATTGCAAACAGAAAGACCTGAGTGAATTTGTCTTTGCTCCTGTGTGGCGCACAGGTGTGATGCGGTGCAAGAGGCTGGACTTGTTCCTGTGAGACTTGACCTAGGTGATCCTGCTCTGGCAGGAGGATTGGACTAGATGGTCTTTTGAGGTCCCTTCCAATCCCTAATGTTTTGTGATTCTGTGACCTGCAGGCTTGCATGGCTGCCTCATCACTCTTGGAGGAGCAGTTTGTACTTTTTCTTCCTCAGCTGAGGATATGTCAGTCTGCTCAACACTGGTGTCTAATTTTTAATCATGTTAGAAGAAAATGTGTTCATACTTCTAAGAGCATTGTTTATCTCCCTGTTGTACTTACATTCTCTTAAAGAAATCCTTCTAGAACCTTAAATCCTTCTAGCGCTGAGTTTCCTGTCTCTTTGCATCTTACTTTCTCAAATTTGTGTGGTACATCCTGCTTCCTTGCTGCTTGCACCATGGTTTGTGCTCATGTGCTTAGAGAAGAACTTGGGCTGAGTCATGTAGTTGTAAAGCTAGAGAAAACAGTTTGTGCCTCATGAAGAGAGGAGGAAGAAAGGAACAATAACTCATTTGTCTTATTTGGGGGACTTGAGCTTAGTTTCAAGTTTTGTGTTGCACACAGACTAAATTTGTTGAAAATACTGTCTTTCCATGCCAGTTGATTTGAAACTTTAGTAATATTATATAATTTCACAAAATTGCATTCTGTGCATTTTTTGGGGCTGTTAACAGTTGTAAAGCTGGAGACAAAATTTTTGGTAAGCAAAAATTAGTTTGTGTTGTTCTGGAGATCTTGATTCATGAAGCAAATTCAGCCTACATCTGAGAGGTGGCAACTTGTGTGATGAGAAAGTATTAACATACAAGAGTTTTCATTCATGTGTGCACACATATCATACTGTAAATACAGCTTTATTATTCACATCTACAGCATCAATATAGCTTAATTGTAGTAAGCTTCAACTCACTCCATCTGTTCATGAGCTATCTTCATGTTACTTTCCACGTGACAAATTTTTCCATGTTGCTCTCGTCACAGAAGAGCTATTCTAGCTGTGGTGTTAGTGTTAACTTTTCCAGGGAATGTCAAAGTCCAGTAGTAAATTTTCATTTACCAAACTTTGAATCATTTTATGGCATCTTGTCTTATGATTGCTGCTACTCTCACTATTGTGCTCTTCCTCAATAAAATGCAGTGCTGTGTATTTCCTTTATGTAGTATTTCTTGTCATAATTTTATCAGCTGTTTCTTCTTTGGCAGTAGTTGCAGTGTAATAGAGATGAGGAAATTCTTGTTTATAAAGTATATTAAATATTATCTGTCAAAATAGAAACTGAAATGGTTTTATTTTCAAATATGTTTTCTGTTGAGAGTTTTCGCAAGTTTTCATTCTTGCTTTATTAATAGTCAGAAGACTCTTATTTTACTATTTTCTCTTGGGATGAAGCCCTTGAGGGAAAAGGGGCCCAGGACAGCTGGTTAGTATTCAAGGATCACCTCCTCTGTGTCCAGGAGC
>JAOXOE010032328.1:0-11116 GCA_028565055.1 Phoeniculus purpureus
CCCCTGCCACAGCAGGATCACCTAGACCAAGTCACACAGGAACATATCCAGGCAGGTTTTAAATGTCTTCAGAGAAGAAGACTCCACAACCCCCCTGGATCTTGACCCCAAATTATTTTTATTCCATAATACTGGAAAAAAACCCAAACTGGTGACATATTTCACAATACTCTCTCAACCAGCCTCTCTGAGTGACTTCTGAAAATGAACTGATCTCTGAAGCTCAGCATGTTTGGCACCAGCCAGCTGGATCTCCTCAGTGATTTCTCTGTGCTCATACCCACATGAGTATCTGAATAGCGAAGCCGTTTGCTCAATTCACCTGGCCTAACAGCAGGGCAACAGCAGGGTGACACCTCTCCTATTAGACCAGTTTCCTAGCAGAACCTGCCATTTCTGCTGCATTCTGTTTGGACAGACACTTCCCTTTCTTCATTACTGCTTCTCAGGACAGGAAATCTGCTAAGTGAGCAGTGCAGCAAAGGGCTCTACGTGAGGGGATGCTCAGGGAACGGGGCAAAACAAAACACTATGGCACTAACACCTTGGTCAGAAGCAGGAGCGACAAAGCTCCACTTTCCTCTGAGCGAGCCCACCCCTAGCTGGGATTTCTGAGCCTCCCTCCCTACCTCTCTTTAGTGAGCCTTTAATTCTGCTCCTTAGTGCCATCTCTTTCCAAGCTCCTAGAAATTAACTGAGAGCACTGAAGGACATGGTGCTTGCATTACATAGTGAGAAAGGCTGAAATCCACGTGAGCAGGCCTCAGGAAGTATGTCAGCTATAGGGTCGTATCTTGGACCACGAGAGGATGATGTTATCTTGGATAATGTCAGCTCTGTACCGTTTGTCAGATTGTTTACCTTTTTTTCTTTTTTGAGAGATTTCATATGGAAGGAAGAGTGATAGTTGACTACTTTGGGGCTTTGGATGTGACCACTGAGAGATGGGAACAGGCTCCTATGACAGCTTTTGAAGCAGATCCTGTGCCCCCGTCCCAGTAAGGTACAGCTCTGGAGCAGGAGCTCCTGGAGTTGTAGGGCATCTTCCTGGCAGCTGTGTAGGGGCAAGAAAAGACATGTTTCTTTGTATCAACCAGATGAACCCAACGAGATGATGTTCCGAGGATATCCCCACAACTACCTCTCAGCGTTGCCGTGTCCATGGTGCACAGAGCAGCAGCGCAGGCAGGCTCCTGTACAGTCTGCGCATGGCTCAGGCGCAACGTGCTGCTGCTGCAGTGCAGGAATGCTGGGCTTTGTCGGCAAAGCCAGCATCTCTGTGCTGCTGTGGAGGCTGTTAGTCAATCAGGTGTTCTAAAGCTTGCAGGAACATCTAACAGAGCAACAGTTCTCGGCTAGTCATTAGGAGAACGTGCGCACGAGTCTGGTGGGAATAATGGGGACAAACACAGAGCACAGACCCTTCTCACTCTGTCTTACTGCAGAATGCAGGTCTGTACACGGTGACCACCACACCCCTCAACTGCGGCCCCCAGCTCCGGGCACTGCTCCAGCGCCCAGCAAACGAGAAGCTGCTCCTACTGCTCCCCGTTGGCTATCCCAAGAAAGATGCTACTGTGCCTGCACTGACCCGAAAGCCTCTGGAAGACATCATGGTGGTGATGTGAGCCAAGGAGCATGAAGCAGGAGCACATCCCTGCTGCCACTAGCAAGCAGCAGCCTGCTGAAGCTGTCACAGCTGTTTCCATATGCGGCGCCTTCCTTTGCCACTGCTGCTCTGGCTGTTTACACCTCTGTTTCTTCTAGTATTAGTAACCGTGTAATAGCTCTGACCGGTGCTAACAAGCACTGTGCAGCTGAGAGGGGCTGTTACCAGTGAGCCCAGGCAATTTTTCCAAGAGACAGGTATAATGGCTTTTAAATGACCTTCATCACTTGATTTTTCCTATGCATTGTAGAGGCTAATATTTTCCTCAGCTGGAACTTACAGTCTGTGATTACTACTGCACAGCTCTTTTCACTGCAGAATTATAATGGAGGCTGTATTAAATGATGTAAAGAGGTCAGACTCCACCGTCTTCTCTTGATTGGGGGGCCTGCTATTTAAATGCCCTTTCCCTTCACTTTGATCAGTTCTCTGTAGGAGGAAGGTGTTTTTCTCATTTGCAGTAGCATTTTCCCCACTTGCTTAATGTCAAAAGTCTTGACTGCACCAGGCTTTCTTAAATTATTGGTGGTACAAGTGTCTTTGGCTGAGGGAGAACTGGTAGGAACAAGGAGCCCAAGTAATTTCCTTATTAATTATGGAGTCATAGAGTGGCCCAGGTTGGAAGGGACCTCCAAAGGTCATCTGGTCCAACACCCTTGCAATGAGCAGGGACATCCTCAACCAGATCAGGTTGCCCAGAGCCTTGTCCAGCCTCACCTTGAAGATCTCCAGGGTTGGGACCTCAACTTCCTTCTCTGGGCACCCTGTTCCAGTGTTCAACCCTGCTTCTGCTAAAGAGCTTCCTAACATCCCATTTTAATCTGCCCTTCTCTAATGTGAAACCACTGCCCCTTGTCCTGTCACTACCGTTTATACGTGTTCAAGGCACAGTTGGATCATACGGCAGCTGTCAGTTGTGCCTCCTGGAGGGAACCGCTACTCTGGCTGTCCTGTTTATACCCATCATGACACCTCTTTAAAATGCTGAAATGTACAGTCCTTTAGAGACCGTGACACAGGAGAGGCCGTGTGTCACACCAAATTGAGGGTGCTTACCTGTATTTTAAGGCCACTTTCCCATTGAAGTAATTCTTCCCAATCAAAACCCAGCCTACAGGCAAAATGTGATGGGTACCAGTGGGAAAGGTTGATGCTACCAATCCGTGTGCCAGCAGAGCCCTCTCGTGGGGTTGTGGGTCTTGCAAGCAGCACAAGATGAAAACACAGAGAGACATCATAGAATCGTTGAGGTTGGCAAAGACCTTCCAGATCATCAAGTCTAAACATCCGCCCTGCAGCCCCAACCACTAAACTGTCTCCTGAAACACGCTGTCTGCCCATTTGTTGAACCCCTCTGGGGACGGTGCCTCCACACCCTCTCCGGGCAGCCTGTTTCAAGGCCTCCCCACTCTCTCTGCAAAGTTGTTTTTTCTAAGATCCAATGTGAACCTCCCCTGGCACAACTTGACCCCATTTCCTCTTGTCTTATTGCTAGGCACTGAGCAGAAGAGGCCAACCCCTGCCTCACCACAAACCACCTCAGGTAGTTGTAGAGAGCAGTGAGGTCTCCCCTCAGCCTTCTCTTCTCCAGGTAAGTTTTCCTTCTGTGCAGTTGCTGCTCTGCCCTATCAGGCCTCTTTGCAAAGCAGTTCCTACCTGCTGTAAGTGTATAGAAGCCATTCATTTTAATGTTGACTTCACACAGAAGACCAGAGTTTGGTCCACAGAGGTCCAGTTGGTCCACAGAGAAGACCAATTACTCCTTTACAATCTCTCCTGCAGCTACATGAATAAAGGGCTCTCCTGCCTGTCCTCAGGCTGTAGAATAGCTGCCATATGTGTTGTGTGACAGCACACAGAGGAGCTTCACCAAACAGATTCCGTTTCAAAGAGCAGGAGCATGCATATATGAAGCTATTTCTAGCATGGCTTTGTAAGTAAACATCAAAGAACTAAACCACAGCTCTTCGCACCAAGACGTGTTGGTGCACACCAACACACCCCTCCACATGCCAAAGAAGATTCACAGTGTTTCCCCCCACCACGTGCTGATTCTGGAAACTCATCTACACACCACAGCCGAAAAAAAACAAGCCCTCACACCTACCAGGTGGGGAACATTCTATCCAGGAAAGGAATTCTGGAATCACAAAATATAAGTAAGAAAAGATTGATGGGTTGGGATTGTTTGTTTGTTTGTTCTGTAGGTTTTTCCCACCACACAAGTGCCTATTGAAATGCAAATCCTCCAGCAGTGTTACAACTACTGATGGTACTGCAGAGTCTCATCTAAGTCACATTAGGGCTCCTGCTGGGACCAGCCCACGTGGAATGAACAGTTTGAAGCCAAGTGTGCTGTCTTATTTAAAGCATCAACTAACTGAGAATGAGGTTTATCTCTCCTCGTGGAAAATGCAATGTAAGTTATCGATTAAATGGGTTTCCAACTCACTAGGGGTTTTTCCTTTGTTAGGGTGAACAAGCAGTGCTTTTCAGGAAGAGAACATTCTGGGACAAGTGTCTCGCAAACAACCAGTAGGGATTTAACTGTAATATCCCCCCCTCCTTGTTGCATTAAAACCAAGACTAAAACACTTTACAAAGGTAGTGCACTACACTGGCACTTGGACTCTCTCTTCATGTCACACTACAGCCATGTCTCCAAAAGGATCTAGTGATAGGACAAGGGACAATGGGTATAAGCTGAGTGACATTTCTGGGCTCTTTCTTCCCTGAACTGTGTAGACACATTTGTGTGCATTCAAGGACCCTTAGTTGTCTGAGGTTTGGCAGACAAATGGGCTTAATACCTGGTGCAACATGGTGGGTCACATCACAACCCAGAAGATTAAAGATGCAGCACCTGTTGTTGGAGCTTGTAGCTGTGGCCAGCTACTTGTCTCCTCCCACTGCATGGGTGGCTAAAGGGCATTGTTTGCAGGTTCCAGTATGCCCTGGAGTACCCGGCTGTGAGCTACTACAGCTCACCTGGTGCCTCATTAGCAATTCAGCTGGCCAAAAAGTGAGGCAGAGAAGCATAGCTGCTGGAGCAGAAGCATCTTTTCCTGTGCCACCATCTCCCTTTCCAGACAGGTAAGCCAGAACCCAGTTGATTCTGCTGGAAAATATATTTTTAAAAAGCCTAGTGTTTCAAGTGTGAGGTCTGAGGATTCTGTTCAACTGGTGTCTAACTGCTCTATAGCCTTGAACTCGTTTGTGTGATCAAGTGTAAGATTACTGGGCTGTGGTAACTATCTGAGTGCAGTGCTCTTAGCTTCAACAACACAGATGGTTGTCAGTATTTGTTCTTTGCAAATAGCTTAAAGCTAAGTGCTGCTGTCTTCCATTTGATGGAGGTAACTGTCCAAGAACAGTGGCTGGGGTCACCTAGTCCAACCCCCTGCACTGAGCAGGGACAGCCTCAGCTAGATGGAGTTGCCCACAGCCTTGTCCAGCCTCACCTTGATCTCCAAGGATGGGGCCTCAACTCCCTCCCTGGGCAACCTGTTCCAGTGTTCAACACCCCTCCTGCTAAAGAACTTCTGCCTAAGAGCCCATTTCACTGACCTTCTCTAATATGAAACCATTGCCCCTTGTCCTGTGACTCCAGGCCTTTGTAAACAGTCGCTCTGCAGCCGCCTTGTAGCCCCCCTGAGGGCCTGGAAGGTTGCTGTCAGAAAGGTGGTCTGGACCAAGTTGCTGTGAAAGGCGTTTCTATGAAGGGCTATTATGGGGTGGAAGCGGTAACAAGAGCTTGCTTGTTTTGCCTTCCATGGACAGGTAAGTATGAGGTGTGATGTCAGCAGCTTCCTGAGCACTCTGGGTTTGTATAGGCATTGTACTTGATGTTCATTTAAGGTGCTGCTTCTCTAAGGTGACTAGTAGGCAGAACTATTGATTGGTAGTCATAAGAAAAATAGTGGAGTGGGGGAGTGATACTGGACAATGTTTATGAAACCTACAGGAGCCTCCAAGGTTGCAGTCCCTGGGTCTACTCAGGGCTCATATGGAGTTAATGAGGACCTAATGTCTTTGGTGTGAAAAGCTTTCTGTGGTGGAGAGGAGATTTAGGGTAGGAGTGTGAAAGGTGTTAGCAAGGGTACTCCTATCATTAACTATTAATTCTCTGTACTGTTGTGATCACCCTATTTGAAATACAAAGTTCTTGGGCTGCTTTTACTAACAGTGAAACCTCTGGGTACCAGTCAACTTGTTCCTTGTGTTTTACAACTGAGGAAGACAGAAATGGAGCAAGACAAGCTGATATGGGCAATCTGGTCTAGTGAGTGATGCCCCTGCTTGTTGGGGTGGGGTTGGACTAGATGACTCCTGGAGGTCCCTTCCAACCCTATGAGTCTATGAAGTTCCAATTAGGCATCCACACAAAGTGGTAGAATCTTTTCTGCGCTGCCATAGCTGTGTGGGGTTGGGATTTGCCATTCTGTTTGCTACTGCTCATGAGTTTGGATATGCTGCATGTAGAGCTGGCTTCATTTGAGGAGAGAAAATACCTATGTCACTCCTGAGATGATGTGTGAAGGTTACTAATGAGTGTGATTCAGCTGCTCCCAATCAGGAAAGCTCCTTCCAGCTGGATGGATTAGATTATCTCTTTATAATTGGATGGCAAAGCACAAGAAGTACGAATAAGGAGATAAACAAAGGTTGCAGCAAACTGCTCTCAGCTGCTACCTGCCAGCAATGAATCTGGCAGGTACCTACCTTCCCACATTCCAAAGGGAGTAACTAGCTCTGTAAATATAACCCGCCCACCTCATTGGGTAGATTGTTAACAAACAAACTGCAAGGTTCGATAAAGTAATGATCTGGAATTAGTCAGGACACTTTTTAGCACATCACTGACAGCCTACGGATTGTTTGATGAGCAGCTGAAAACAGCAGGTAGTTGATTGTGGAATGAGCTCACTCCAAACACAGGAGACTTTTGGATCAGAAGTTGCAGCAGAATTCACTTATTTTAATGCAGTGCTGATGTCACGAGCCTGCGGGCTCTGTGTTTTCACCTGCACAATTGTGCAGCCAACCTGTCGTGTGGAAGGGATGTGTTTCCTGTCTGCTCCTGAGATCACAGAACATTAGGGTTTAGACGGGACCCCGAAAGATCATGAAGTCCCCCTGCCAGAGCAGGACCACCAAGACCAAGTCGCACAGGAACATGTCCAGGCAGGTTTTAAATGTCTCCAGAGGAGACTCCTCAGCCCCATTTCTCAGGGACCGCTAGATGGCGCAAACCCACCGCGTAGGAGCTGCCTGGGTCTGTGTTGGCTCTTGGAGTCGCCTCGGTGCTGTTGTCTTTAAGCACCCTCAGTCATCCAGGCCACAGCTCTAGGAACATGCATCTGAGAATTTAAAACCAGAGTGGAAGGGACCCCGAAAGATCATCTGGTCCAATCCCCCTGCCATAGCAGGATCACCTAGACCAAGTCGCGCAGGAACATGTCCAGGTGAATTTTAAACTTTAATCAGATATCAGATATCTTTAAATGAAAATCACAGACTCACCAAATCACAGAAAGTTAGAAGTTTGAAAAGACCTTGAAAGATCGAGTCCAACCCCCCTGCCAGAGTAGGATCACCTAGATCAGGTCGCTCAGTAACATCCAGGTGGTGTTTGAATATCTCCAGATCAGGAGACTCCACAACCTCTCTGGGCAGCCTGTTCCAGAGCTCTCTTCTTCACCCTCACAGGGAAAAAGCTTTTCCTTATGTTTTGATGGAACCTCCTCTGCTCCAGCTTGTCCTGTCGTTGGACACCACTGAGAAGAGCCTGGTTCCATCATCCTGACACTCATCCTTTATAGATTTATAAACACTGAGGTCACCCCTCAGTCTCCTCTTCTCTGAGCTGAAGAGACCTGGCTCCCCTCAGCTTTTCCTCATCAGGGAGAATGCTCCACTTCCTTAATTGTGGTTGTGGCTCTAAATGGTCATTAATTTCTGGCCATTCCTTTTCACTGAACTCAATCCCAGTATATTTCCTCTCATTTGCTGTGAGTCTTCCAGATCTCTGCAACCCTGGTTACCCAGCAGCTGAGGAATGGCTCCCAGAGACACACTTCTCCTGAGGAGCAAATCCAACTCCAGCCTGTAGTAACAGGATTAGAGAAGGGCAGATTGAAATGGGATGTTAGGAAGAGTTTCTTCAGCAGGAGGGATGCTGAACACTGGAATGTTGCTCAGGGAGAGAGTTGAGGCCCTATCTCTGGAGATACTCAGGGTGAGGCTGGACAAGGCTCTGGGCAACCTGACCTAGTGGAGGCTGTCCCTGCTCACTGCGGTGGAGTTGGACTGGATGACCTCTGGAGCTCTCTTTCAACCCAGGCCATTCTACAACTCTATTCTGAGGTGCTTGCTTGCTTGCTTGCTCGTGTGAAGCACAAGGCGTAGTTTGTCCTCTGGGTAGGACACGTAGATTTTTTTAACTTCTGCTGTTTGCCTGAGAGAAGAGGAAGATCACTCCAAAGGAGTTTATTTCCTTTCAGGTATTGATAAGTTGTGAGTGAATTGTGGAACATAAGGCTGAGGAGATCTGTGGAGAAAAGGTTTTTTCTCTCTGTTCCCCCATCTTGTCCCTGCAGTAGCTCTTCGTTTACTATCTACTTAAGGGGTTTTGGAACGAGCTGTGTGCTGGGGAAGGGTAGGCTTGGATTTGCCTGCAGGTGCCAAAGGTGCACTTGGTTGCCCAAGCAGAAAATCAGATGCCAACATAAAAAAAGGAGCATCTGGTGCATTCCTCTTCAGCCAGGTAATTAAGTAACGAGCCTGGCACGCCTGCCTGAATTATATGGGACATATCACTGAAGCGTCTCTTGCTATCTGTCAGGGCACGAACAGTGGGATTTGTGGCAATGACCTACAAAGGAAATTAAGGGGAAAAATTACTAGAACAGCCCATGATAACCTTGATCTGATAGTCTCAAGTTGGCTGCCTACATGAGTTTTCTAGCTTTCACGTTTGGCTTATCTGTGATGGCACCTGAGCTGTGTTTTATTGTTAATGAATCAAAAAATGGTTTGGGCTGGAAAGAGCCTGAAAGTTCATCTAGTTCCTACATCCCTGCCAAGAAGGGGATTGGACTACATGATCTTTCACAGTCCTTTCCAATCCCTAATGTTCTGTGGCTCTGTGTGAATAGCAGAGACACCTCTCTCCAGATCAGTTTGCCCAGAGCCCCATCCGACGTGGCCTTGAATACTTCCAGGAAGAGGGCATCCATAACGTCCCTGGGTAACCTGTTCCAGTGCCTCAGCACCCTCACAGGCAGGAATTGTTTTCCTTACATCTAATCTAAACCCGCTCTTCTTCAGTTTAAAGCCATTCCCCTTGTCATATCACTGCATGCCCATGCGCAGATGCTCTCTCTCTGGGTTTCTTGCAGAACCCCTTTAGGTACTAGAAGGCCACAATAAGGTCTCCCCAGAGCCTTCTCCAGGGTGAAAACCTCAGCTCTTTGAGTAGGGAAAGTGTTCCAGCTCTCTGCCTATCCTTGTGGCCCTTCTCTGGATTTGATCCATGTCCTTCTTACACTGAGGGGCACCACAGCCAAACACAATACCCCAGGCAGGGGTCTCACCAGAGCAGGAGAGAGGGAGAGATTCATCTCCCTAGACCTGCTGGCCATGCTTTTGATGCAACCCAGGATATGGTTGGTTTTCTGGGCTGAGTGCACACTGCTGGTTGTGCAGACCTTCTAATTCGCCAGCAGCCCCAGTCCTTTTCCTCGTATTTTTATGCTGCACAGACTGCAGAAATGAGGACTGCAGGGCTGAGCCCTGGCTAGTTATTGGGCACTCTACCTTTGCACTGAAGCAAGGCGGAGTTCTCCCACGTGAAGAGAGGAAAAGGTTGAACTGAAGGAGGATATAATCAGTGCTTCAGCCTTTCAGTGTTTATTTGGAACAGGGGAGAGCCTAGGGGCAGGGCTTGTCAAATAGATTTGGCTGTTGTTAGGAGCAGAATTCTCCTGCAGCACTTTTCTTCCTGTCGCACCTGCAGCCTCCTGTGCAGTAAGAAGTGGGTGTAAGGTGGGGGGAACTGTGGAGGAGGGAAGTGCTGCACTGGGCGAGCTGCAGTGAGAGCAGTCAGGGATGTTTCTCCTGTTAGCTTCTCTTGTGCAAGGTTCTTTCTGCTAGTCCCCAGAACAGTCTCAGAGTGTTGTTTATCATCCTGGGGCAATGTGTTCCAGCCTCCTCTCACCACTCTTTCTTCCTTCGGTGTTGACATATTTGTGTCCAGAAGAGCCTGAGGACAGAGTGGGAGGATGTTTTCGCCTTTCCGTAAGCTCCCTGGGACTATAATTCTTGCCCAGCACTGCTGTGCTCCCCCCTGCACTCTCCAGGCATGAAGGGAGGCAGTGAGCAGTGGTGCTGTCATGCTGTGCAGCTGTCGGCGTGTCTGTCCATGCTGGGTCAGGGGCTGTCTGAGCTCCTCATCCAGAGGAAGTGTTCAGACATTGCTCAAAGCAGCCTGGTTGCTGTAGGATGGCACCAGGGAGGAGGGCGGTCAGGCAGCCCAGGGTACTGCCCTTTGCCAGCTGGGTGTCACTGATGTCTTGGTGACGGAGCACTGGAAGGGGCTGCCCAGGAGGGTTGTGGAGCCTCCTTCTCTGGAGACATTTAAAAGCTGCCTGGATGTATTCCTGTGCCTTGTCCAGCCTCACCCTGAGTAACTCCAGGGATGAGGGATGGGGCCTCAACTCCCTCCCTGGGCAACCTGTTCCAGTGTACAACTCCCCTCCTGCTAAAGATCTTCCTCCTGACATCCCATTTCACTCTGCCTTTGTCTAATGTGAAGCCATTGTCCCTCATCCTGTTAGTCCAGGCCTTCATAAACAGTCCCTCTCCAGCCTTCTTGTAGCCCCTTCAGGGACTGGAAGGTCACTGTCAGGTCCCCCCAGAGCCTCCTCTTCTCTATCTGAACAGCTCTGGCTCCCTCAGCCTGTCCTCATAGCATAGGTGCTCCAGCCCCCGATGATTTTCATGACCTCTCTGCCTGAGGGTCTTTGAGCCCAGAAGAGAAGGTTTGTCCTTACACCAGCACTGTGTGTGACCTAAGGACTGCACTTTGAAGAGTGGAGAGGAACTGGAGAAACAGAGCAGCAGATAACCCTCTTACAGATTAGTTGGTATTTAGAAGCCTCCACAGAATCATAGAACATTAGGGATTGGAAAGGACTTCAAAAGATCATCTAGTCCAATCCCCCTGCCACAGCAGGATCCCCTAGATCTAGTTGCACAGGAACATGTCCAGGCAGGTTTTAAATGTCTCCAGAGAAAGAGACTTGACAACTCCCCTGGGGAGCCCCTTCCAGGGCTCTGTCACGTCTCACTGGGAAGAAGTTCCTTCTTGTATTGATGTGGAACCTCCTATGTTCCAGCTCACACCCATTGCCCCTTGTCCTATCATTGGATGCCACTGAGCAGAGC
>JAOXOE010032329.1:0-11116 GCA_028565055.1 Phoeniculus purpureus
AGACCCAGCTCCCTCAGCCTCTCCTCATAAGGGAGGTGCTCCACTTCCTTCATCATCCTCATTGCTCTACGCTGGACAACCTCCAGCAGCTCCACATCCCTCTTGAACTGAGAAATATAACTGAACTTGACTATAAAATTTTAGCTGGTATGGGAATAATTTGGGGACCTTACAGCAGCCTTCTAGCACCTAAAGGGGCTACAAGAAAGCTGGAGAGGGACTTGTTACAAGGGATCCTGTGATAGAACAAGGAGGATGGGTTCAAGCTAAAAGAGGGAAGATTGAGAAGAGATCTGAGGAAGAAATTCCTCCCCGTGAGGGTGCTGAAGCCCTGGAATAAGTTGCCCGGGGAGGCTGTGGGTGCTCCATCCCTGGAAATGTTCAAGGGCAGGCTGGATGGGGCTTTGGGCACCTTGGTCTGGTGACAGCTGTACCTACCCATGGCAGGGAGTTGGAGGTGGGTGAGCTCTGAGGTCCCTCCCAAAGCAAACCACGCTCTGCACTAACTGCAGTGCAGGATTCTTGTCTTTATCTGGCAGGAGAGTCACAGAACTACGGAAAAGTGTTGTGAGGAGCTGCAGTGCTCTCATTGCCGGGTTCATTTGTAATCGCAATTCACTGCTTAATGAGAACTTTCGCTCCTCAGAACCAGCTCTGCCCAAGTGCCTTTATCTCACCTCCTCTACCTACACCACCTTCCCACAGAACCATCGAGGTTGGAAAAGACTTTCAAGATCCTGTGGCAGAACCTGCCTCACCTCTGTCCGACATCTACCAAGAATGTGCAGCTCTCCGGGGAGTTTACCCGTGTCAACAGCGGATTTACAGGACAGCCGTGCTCTGATCTCTGCTCCCTAATCCGCTAGTAAATCCGTACCACAGCCAACTGCCGGGAAGCTTTCAGGGCTTCACAGAATCACTCCTGACAAATCTCTTAAAAAAGGAGAGTGTATTTTTAAAAACCCCCAAAACTCACCAATTTCCAAGGCCAAGCCCTGTGCCTCAACAGCGTGACTGGGACAACAACATGCCCAGTGGGCACACTCTGCAGCCACGGAGCCTTTTCTGAACACGGTTATTTCAGTTGTTAAGTCAGGAGATCACAGTATCATCACAGTATTACCAAGGTTGGAAGAGACCTCATAGATCATCAAGTCCAACCCATTTAGCAAGAAAAGCTGTATCTGAACCCCTTATTATATACAACTGCCATGGCAAGCAACAGGTGAAGATCATCACTCTCCGCTAATCACCCCTCCTGGAAGCAGAGAGAATTACCCACATGATCTATTATCCTAAATAATTACTATTTACACAGTAAATAACACCCAGGCTGGAGGCTGGGGTTTCTTTCCTTCCCAGCTTAATCTGAGGAAAAGCTTACCAAGGACTCTCTGGAAAAGTTTTAAAGCAATTAATAGAAAAATACTCTGAAGAAGAATATGGTCAGGGGATGGTTTTTGGTGTGGTGATCATCTGGCTTCAACATAGGAAGACACTTGGGCTGCACGGTCTGGTTCCTTCTGCAGTGTCTCTCTACCCCACACAGCGGTAGAACGCTGAGAACAAAACATGTGAAAGGAGAAAAAGACACAGACGTACCTATAGTGGTAATAAGTGCTAATAAATGCTACTAAATAGTTCAAAATACACGGAC
Source organism: Phoeniculus purpureus (assembly GCA_028565055.1). NCBI lineage: Eukaryota > Metazoa > Chordata > Aves > Bucerotiformes > Phoeniculidae > Phoeniculus > Phoeniculus purpureus. The sequence continues at coordinate 1,658 of JAOXOE010032329.1, forward strand.
TTGTATAAATAAGCTCAATCCAATGTCATTCAAATAGCCTTTTTTTTTAATGGCCTGAAAGCACCGTGTAGCTGGAGATTCCAAAATGCTCCAGACAATACTTTAATGTCATCAACCTGAGCACTGCAAAAAGTGTTCTGCAACACTCCCTTATCTCCACCACCAAACTAATGCACTGAAAGGAGCCAGCAGAAGACTCCCAGTATTGTCATTGAGTTATTTGACAGAATCATAGAATGTTGAGGCTGGAGAAGCCGTCTGAGCTTAGCCAGCCCAGCCCATGACCTAACATCACCACTGCAGCCACACAAGGGCACTAAGGGCCACAGCCACGCTGTCCTCCAGGGATGGGGACTCCACCACTGCCCTGGGCAGTCCATTCCAGGGTCTGATCACCCTTGCCATGAGAAAGGGCTTCCTAACATCCAACCTAACCCTCCCCTGGTGCAGCTTCAGGCCCTGCCCTCATACTGGTGCTGGTTGCCTGGGAGAGAGATGGAGAAGCAGGGGATTTTGCCATTCCAAATGCATTCCACAGCGACAGCGCAGGAAGTTGACTCAAGCCTGTTGCTGTCCTCCCTCGCCCAAAGCCAACTGACAACAAGCCCGTGCAGAGTCATCACATGGGTCTAAGCTGCAAAAACCCATCCCAGGTAACGTTTCTCACCATTTACTGATTTCCCGGACTATTACATAAGGCCAAAAACTTCCCTGGCTCCATCCTTATGTAAAAGGGCTGTCAGCACTCCTCCTCTCCATCCTCCTCAATCTCAAAACACAAATTACTGAAACCTTGACATGTTTTCTAAAGGGATAATTCATTTTTGAGTGTTGTCTGAGGAAAGAACCCAGAGGTAAAAAACCCCCCCCCAAAAAACCATTCTGAAGGGTGGTGTCTACACAGACATCAACCAAAATTCACTCAAAGCCTTCTGGTTTTTAAATGGAAGGGTTAGGCTGGATGTCAGGCTCTCTTGCTGCTGCCTGAGGAAGCACAGATTTCAATGACTTTCTGTACCAACAGTAGATGAGGAATCACATCATCTCACCTACTGGGTTTTGGCTTTCCCCAGTGGTCATGGCCCTACCCCTCCAACCCATTTGAAAAACAAAACATTAAGCAATGTAACATCACGTGTACTATTGTATTTTTATATAGTACAAATCATACAATAATATTCATATTAATTTTATATAATGTGAATTACACAGAATCCCAGAATGACTGAGGCTGGAAAAGCCCTCGGAGCTCATCCAGCCCAGCCCAGGACCTCACATCACCACAGTGGCCACACCAGGGCACTAAGGGCCACAGCCAGGCTGTCCTTCCAACACCTCCAGGGATGGAGACTCCACCACTGCCCTGGGCAGTCCAGTCCAGGCTCTGATCACCCTTGCCATGAGAAAGGGCTCCCTAACATCCAACCTAACCCTCCCCTGGTGCAGCTTCAAGCCCTGCCCTGTCATTCTGTCACTAGTTGCCTGGTTGAAGAGTCTGACCCCCACCTGACTACAACCTTCCTTCAGGTAGTTGGGAGAGACAGAGAAGGTCCTCCCTCGAGTCTCCTCTTCTCCAGGCTGAACACCCCCAGCTCCCTCAGCCTCTCCTCATCAGACCTTCCCTCCAGTCCCTTCCCCAGCCTCATTGCTCCTCTGGACTGCTCCAGCCCCTCTTTTTTGAAGTGAGGGGCCCAGAATAGAGCTGCAAGACACTGTTATTAAAAAGAAAAGACATCTCAATCCTCTTTTCCATCACCACCACCTTTACACAGTAATGGGGGGAAATACAGAGAACAAAATCTCTAACTGAACCTGTTACTTCTCCTCAAGTTCTTCAGTTGGAAACTTCTAAATATTCATATTAGAATCATAGAACCATAGAATCATTAGGGATTGGAAGGGACCCCGAAAGATCATCCAGTCCAATCCCCCTGCCACAGTATGATCACTTCACTGGAGAAGTTATAGAATCAGAATCACTCTGGGTTGGAAGGGTCCCCAAAACCAATTTGAAGGTTGGTTTGGAAAGCAACGAAAATATGAGCGGTCAAAGGATCTGAGGTGGCCAGACAACACCTTGCGTGTCCATCTCAGTGTTCTTGAGGCAGTTTTTTCATCCCATTAAATAACTAAATATAGGCAACATGGATTACAATATTTGATATGCAAAATCCAGTTCTCGTATTTGGTTTGTAAAACATAAGAAAAATCAGTCCATGGGAGACAGAAGTGTGTTTTGTGCTTGCAAACCTTCTTAAAACTGCTTCTGGTGGGGAACATTGTGTCTCCCAACGGGCCAGAGCAAGCTGTATTTCTTCTGGATGAAAATGTATTCCTTACAAATAAAAAGATCACTTCACCTGGCTACTACGTCCATGATCTCAATGCCCACAGCGGATTTCCATCTGTTCCCTATGTTCCAGGAGTCTGCATCAGACCACCAGTCAAAAGAACCAGTGATTCCCAATGATACATATAAAGAAGTCATATAAAGAAGTCAGGAATTGTGCTCCTCTGATTTTAATGAAGGTTGTTTATGGCATATCCAGTAAAAGGTAATTACACAGAGCAAGAGGGTGGATTAAACCTTCCTGTCTCTCCTAGCAAACCACTCAGCAGCATTAAACCAGCATCACCTTCCCCGGCGAGCAACCACTGCAACCACAGAGAAGCTGGTGGGGAACCTGTGGTCCACCCCACTGTTATGCTTTAGAATCTGTGAGTCTAATTTGAGTGTTTTCTGCAGAAAAGTTCAAGTTCTTTAATTTTCTGCAGATTTGTCAGTGGGTTTGTTAAACCCTCCCTTTGTGTCTGATGCTTTAGATGGGAGGTCTTGGTTGAAATACAGTTGGGGTATCTGACCCATGACATTGGTGTTGACCAAGGTGGGAGCATGGAGATGCAGACAAGGACCTCCACGACATGACCCCACTGCTACGGCCACTGCAGGCCCTCCAAGCCATCCCCACAGCCTTGTGAGGAGGGGGAATGTCTGAGCACAGAGTAAAGACCCTCTCCTAGGGCTGTGGCAGGAATGTGGTTGGAATTAGTGTTCCAAAAGTTTTGCAAGGCCACATTCACCACTTGACTCACATTCCCATCCTACAGACGCATGTATGTTTACCTCACACTGTGAGTTGGCAGAAGTTGAGGAAGGGGGAGAATATTTTGCACCTTTCTGTGACATCTCTGCCTTTCTCCATGGAGATCTTTGGCTGAAGGATGCTGCTAGCTGTGCCACACTGTGTTGACACAGTAAATGATCCTCTAGGCCACCAGAACTGGAAACAGCCCTCCCAATGAAGCTCCTGATATCCACCTTGTTTGGGCATGAATGGCTTTTCTGCCTTCCTAGGTACCCATCAAGTAGCAAAAGAAATGTCTCTGTTAGATCCCAATGCTAGCAGGGTTGCCTGGGTCTTTTCCACTGGTGTTGAAAGTCCCTGATTCTGACCATCTCAGCTGGCTCAATACTACCATTTCTCTGCAGTGAGAGCACCCTGCATCTACCCTGCATTACCATCTGCTCCCTCCAACAGTACTCAAGGAACTAAGAAAGGCTTTTCTCATTAGAACTGAATTTATGGAGCAAAAGCTCAATGCAAGAGTTCAAATTGCCAGCTTCTGTCTTTGGAGTCTCAGTACTGGTCCTCAATATTTTGGACGAGGGCGCTTCTGCTCCAAGAGCAACCCAAGGGTTCCCCAAAGGCAAACTTTGCTTTCAAAAACGCTTTGCAATTCTCACCACAGCTCACATGCAAAGTGTATGAAGTTTTGGGTTTAGTTTTGTGGGGGAAAGCTGTCCAAAACAGACGCAGCAGAGAAGAAAGGGTTTCTGAAGAACAGTGTTGCGTAAACAGCCTAAAAGCAGCATGAAAGACATTCTAAAGCTAATGGGATGCAGAATCAGCTCACCCAGTTACTTACTCACTGGAAAGCATTAAGAAGAACTATATTTAATAACGCCATTGTTCAGATGGAACAATTTGTATTTCATTACTCAGGGAAATCTAAATCTTTTCTCCCGAGGAGTGATATTATTTCCTTTCTCTGTTTGTATCAATGGTTCAATTGCCCCTTAATCAAAAGACAATGCGAAAGGGACTATTTCTCATTCAGCTGAGCTTCTTGACTGATTTTATGGCCCCATGTGCAATGCCTCTGAACACACGTTTGTACTAAGTGCAATTTACGGTGCAGGCAGAATTAGAGGACTAAAAATAGAATATGCAAAACTCAACTGCAGAGATGTAGCACTTCTCTGCCCTTTGGGCTTGAGCTTATATTCATTTTTTGATTAAATATGCTTTGAGAATGAGTGAACAAGTACATGATCAGTATTAGCAGCGAGAGAAATAATTCTGTGTACTCCACCCTGCAAACAAATCCCTCACGTGTTTTTTGCCCTGTTTGTTCATGATTTTAAATGAACAAGGGCTATGCAATGATACAGCGTCTTAACATTCAGTTTAAGCTCGTTGTGAGCAATGAACAAAAATGATGGCATGTTGATCACTGACAAAACCCACCAGCTCTGTGTCTGCTTCATCCTGTTGAGAGAAAAGGCAGCTTACCAGAATTTTTGTAGTATAAGCGCTGTTGATCGCAATTGCGTTAACCAGCAGTTCAAGGGTTTTGGCGGGGACAGAATCTGGGTCAGGGATCTCTTTGTAGTGGACGTCACCGACGTAGGCTTGAACGACTGTCATGCGGTTAGTGGTGAGTGTCCCTGTTTTGTCGGAGCAGATGGCTGTGGCATTACCCATCGTCTCACAAGCGTCTAAGTGACGGACCAGATTGTTATCCTTCATCATTTTCTGAGAGAAGGCAGAGTGGGGAAAAAAAAGGTCAGAATTTGCTCTGACAAGATTTTTAACATTAGTTCTAAAAAGAAAGAATAAAATAAAGCAGCATGCTTTAGACATGCTGGTTCAGACACTCACTATGCTGGAACTTTGGTCTGGGCCAGTAGCCCAAGCCATAGTTACAGCCAACCAAGCAGTACCTATCCCTGAAGTAATTTTGCCTCTGATATACTGGGCTAGTTCCAGCATTTAATGCAGTCTATAAACGTTCGGAGGAAGAACCAGAACAGCAAAGATTAGCTAAATAAATTAAGATAATGGGATTTCTTAGACAGTCTCATTATAGCAAGTATTGCACTTTATTTTCAAAACTATTTCTGACAGTAGGACGTTATTCCACTGCACATCACTCATCTCACTGGAGTAGTGGGGCAGTTCTGAACCCCTCATTGCAAGAAAGAGATTGAAGGGCTGGAGCAAGGAATGAGGCTGGGGAAGGGACTGGAGGGAAAGGCTGACGAGGAGAGGCTGAGGGAGCTGGAGGTGTTTAGCCTGGAGGAGAAGAGGAGACTCAGCGGGGACCTTCTACCTCTCTCCAACTCCCTGAAGCGAGGCTGTAGTCATGTAGGGGCCGGGCTCTTCTCCCAGGCAACTAGAGACAGAATGAGAGGGCAGGGTCTGAGGCTGCCTGGGGAGGGTTAGGTTGGATGTTGGGAAGCCCTTCCTCATGGAAAGGGTGATCAGACCCTGGAAAGGACTGTCCAGGGCAGTGGTGGAGTCCCCATCCCTGGAGGTGTTGAAGGACAGCCTGGCTGTGGCCCTGAGTGCCCTGGTGTGACCGCTATGGTGATTTTAGGTCCTGGGCTAGGCTGGATGAGCTCAGAGGGCTTTTCCAGCCTCAATAGTTCTGTGATTCTGTGATCATAACTGGAAAGAAAAGAAACAAACTTGGAAACTTAGAAAAATACCAAATTCTACCAACAAATCTCTCCAAACAACCCTATAGGAAAACTATCACTATCCGGTATTCCATCCCATAGGATTTATTTTACACAAGATGCACAGGCATCCTGGAAAGAGATTTTTCTTATTGTTCCAAAGTTTTAATCGTTTACAAATACTGTGTCCAATTCCCTAACACTTATGGTCAGACAACATCTGATGCTCAGAGGGCACAGTATCACCAGCTGTAGGCTGATACTACAAGCAGGGATAACATGTGTATGTATCGTGTGGGTCAGAGGAAGGGCTTAAGGAGAATTGGAAAGTATTCTAAAAGCAGCTACAACCTTTTTCAACAGAATCCCACAGGCGAGATGTGCCCTTTCCCCTTATAATAATGATGTTTGTCTACATATAAATGAAGCTGTTCCATCTTAGTGCTCTTACGTTAACTTGCTGACAGTCTAAATAAAAATAAACTTCACTAAATCCTCATCTAAGATTCTCACGGTGTTTAAAAAAGGCTCATCTGACTAAACAGCTAAAACAATCTGGGAAAACTCCTAGACAGATAACGGGTTAAAATCAATCCTCTAGAATTTCCTAACAATCATTTCTGTTGGCTACACAGAGCTGCAATGGCATTTAGGGGACGTGCACAAGAGGTCCAGCGAAACCGACTTATTTGAAAAGCGATCCTGGACTCTCCTTCAAATCCATGTCAATGCCTTGTACGGCTGCCCAAGGAAACAGGAAGACAAAGTTATTCTACATCAAAAGCCTGGACCATTCTTGTTGTAAATTCTGAGCAATAAAACCATTGCAAACCCAGGAGGCAACTTCCACTGCTCTGTGTCATTTAGACTGTATCTGTTAGAATGCAGATTAGTTTGCTTTATAGTCAGAAATATTTCTAATCTAAAGCAGTTTCGATTTCAAGACATTTGACTCTGGCTAATGATTTGAGCCCTTTCATTTACAGGCCAGTTTTCACAAAGTCCTAGAATCATCATAGCTGGAAAGGACCTCCAGGATCATCATGTCCAGCCCTCATCCCAACAGCTCCCTAACACCTAGACCAAGGCTTCTCGGTGCTCTAGCTACTCGACTTTTTAACACCTCCGGGAACGGTGACTCCACCACCCACTTGGGCAGCCTGCTCCAGTGCCCAAGCAGGAAAGAACTTCTTCCTAAGATCCAATCTAAACCTCCCCTGACACAATTTAAGGCCATTTCCTCTCGTCCTATCATTAGTAATTTGGGAGAAGAGAGCAGCATTTGGGAGGAGAGATTCATCGATTCATCACACGCAATAAACCTCAACAATGAACTCGCTACTGAACTCGACCCAATGGTGCTGTTCTTTTATGTTGAATGTTTCTTACCTTCACAGAATAAGCCAGAGAAATAGTGACAGCAAGCGGCAGCCCCTCAGGAACAGCGACCACGAGCACAGTTACACCAATAATGAAGAATTTAACGAAATACTGAACGTAGACAGGAGTGCACTCGGGCAACCACTGCTTCTTGTTGACCACAAAGGTGTCAATGGCAAAATACAGTACCAGAATGATTACAGTGATGGCAGACATCACCAGACCTGGAAAGGGAAACAGGCAATTACTATCAACCAAAACAGGGGCAATCAGGTACCTGCACTGGAATTTGATAGGAAATCACTCTCTTATCCTACATGATGCTCTTCCCCCATACCAGTAACTCTGATAACGACAAGTGACACTGTGCAGAAATGACACTGCATAAAACATTTACCAGAGCTATACATCCCAGCGAAGAAGGAGAAGCTGAATTCTGCAGAACAGCTGAATCACCACATTAATTTTTCAGCACCATCTCACCGCTGCCGTTAAACTTCTCTGTCAGTCAAGTTGCACAGGAGATCTTCCACTGCTTCAGCTAAGTGCTTCCAATCTACTCCCTTGCTCTGCCTAATACAACATTTATCTGTCCTTTTAACCCCCATCTTTTTACAAATTACCAGTCTGTCTGTATTCAAACTCTTTTCTTAAGAGGCTTGAGAAAAGGAGACTCCTGGAGTTTATGCTGCTTTAGGAAAGATTTGAGAAAAGCTTTTCTGATGTGTCTGGCTGAGTACAAAGGGCTGATACTGCAGAATCATCCACAGAACGATGTGTTCACTGGTTTTCTTGAAAATGCGATCAATGCTAGTGTTTCCAAGGCTTCCCTTTCCAAAGGGACAAATGCCACGCTGTATTCTTAGCAGGAAAGGTTCCAGAGAGGTTCAACCAGAGCAAGAGGCGCTAATAAATACTTCAGGGAACTCACAAAAGACCACAGAGGTTTAATGTGCTCTCCCAATGACACAGACTCTGCTAACAGAGCACTCCTCCTCCTCCCCAGTTTTGTCGCTGGATGGGAGTCTACAAATGAAAACTCCAGCAGACCATCTCTTTTGCTGTGCTCTGACTGCTGCTCTTTGGCAAGGACCTACAGTGTGGTTAAGCCTTCACTTCAAAACAAATTCATTTCCCTCTAATGAGATGGTACAGTAGAGGCAGGATGCTGTGAATTTCACGTCTTGACTGAAGATTACGAAGAAAAGAACTGCTGGGCTGAAGGATGCAAAGGCTGACAGAAAACAGATGAGTCGGGGCGAACACTAAATGCCAGAGGATTAAGGAAAATCTATCAAATATTGTAGAGGCAAATCCTCATGGCAGTGCGAGACATCCCCACAGACTGCCCGACGGCAAAGGAAAAGCAAATGAGGCAATGATTAATTAATTAATGCATATTACTTGCCATGTGCTGGTTAGAAATTCCCTATGCAGTTACTTTAAAAGTGCTATTCACACTGTCTGCCCAAAGAGCAGGGAGTAAATACTGAGACGGCACTGTAGAGAGGTTGTTAATTTGAGGAATCAATGATTGTAAGCAATGAAGTGGACTTCTCTCAGTCCATACTGGCCTACGACTGGCCACAAAGCCAAGAAGCCTCATGAATAGAGAAGCCTCACGTTGGGTATGAAACAGGAGGCAAATATGGATTCAGGTGGTGTTAGGCTGTGAGTCTAATTGGTGTGTTTTCTGCAGACATATTTGGGTTCAAAAAGTCGGAAAGTAAAGTGTCTGCCTCTCCCACTATCCCTCCCTTCTCACTTCTTGATGACTTCCGCCTTCTTCTTCGCTTCTTTCCATCTTGGACTGTTGGGATCTGTGTTGTCGTTGGCTTCTGAGAGTGTTATTGCTGCTCAAGGTGAAGAAAATTTATGGCGAGTGGGGAGATTCGCCTGGACCTGGAGAGACTGAGAGAATTCTGAGCCTTGAAGATTAATGAGGATCGAGACTGAAGTCAGATGACCACTGTGATTTCAGAGAAGCAGGAGCTGTCTATAATGGTCATTCTGAACATTTTCTTCCTATCTCACTGTCTGTGTCTGTATCTTGTGTGGGGTTTTTCTCTGATGTACTGTGCAGGGTGTGAATTAAAATGTCTTGGTGCTTTTCTTCCCCAAACTGAGTCAGCTGTTTCACTGCCTGCTGATCTGTTAGGGGGTTTGATAAATCCTCCCTTTGTGCCTCATGCTTCAGCTAAAAACCTTTGGTTAAAATACAGTCATAAAAAATATAACATTGGTGATCCCCTCAGGGACCGGTCCTGGGACCAGTCTTGTTCAACATCTTTGTCGGTGACATGGACAAAGGCATTGAGTGCACCCTCAGCAAGTTT
>JAOXOE010032330.1:0-11115 GCA_028565055.1 Phoeniculus purpureus
GCCAGGGCTCTGGCACCCTCACTGCCAAGAAGGTCCTTCTCACATTGATGTGGAACCTCCTCTGTTCCAGCTCACACTCGCTGCCCTTTATCCTGTCACTGGGTGCCCCTGAGCAGAGCCTGGCTCCATCCTCCTGACACCCACCCATTCCATATTGATCAACATCCATGGGGTCACCCCTCAGGTCAAGAGACCCAGCTCCCAGCCTTTCCTCAGCAGGGAGATGCTCCACTCCACCATTTTTGTGGCTCTCAATTGTAAAGAAAATAATAGAGTAATATTTAGTAACACTCAGCAATCAAAGCAGGAAGGACCATCTGGATGTTCAAATCACAAGTCTACTTCTATTAACAAAAGCAGTTCTGCAAATATATGGATGTCTGGCTCTTTCATTCTTCATCTGCTTCAATTAGCGGGCAAGGTCAGCAGTCTCATCAGTGACTGCTATAACACTGAATGATGAGGAGTACCCCTTAAACACCTAGGGAGTTTCTATCTGAGATCCCCTTCTTGTTTTGTAATCACAGATTAGCTACAGAACCAAGAGAAACAAACTGCCTGGCCACGTTCCTGTGCAACTGCATCTAGGGGATCCTCCTGTGGCAGTGGGACTGCACTGGATGATCTTTCAAGGTTCCTACCAACCCCTAACATTCTGTGATTCTGAGAAAACATCAAGGTGAATGAAACACAACTTACAAAGGATGAAAAGAACCCACATAAAGACCTTTAATTGTTTAAGAGATAAGCAGACATTTAAACAGTTCCATGGAAACACTACATTGAATGTCTGTAGCAGCACCAATATCGTATTATTATTATTGCGTTAAACTATCGCTGCTGAGATACAGATCTGCAGGAATGAGTGTGGACCCTCAGCTTAATTCTGCAGTTTATGATGCAGAACCTTCCTTCCACAGTAGTCCCCAGAGGAATTAGGCTGCACATGCATTTTAAATGTAAGTCAAGAGTGGCAGCTACAGTGTTTCTCCCAAGAGAATACTCTCCAATACTCGTCTCAAGATGCTTCTCTAAATCATGGAATCACAGAATGGTTTAGGCTGGAAGGGACCTTGAAGATGATCTAGTTCCAACTCCGCTGCCATAGGCAGAGACACCTCTCTCCCTGGTGTCCAATGACACCAGGTTGCTCATTGCCCCATCCAATCTGGGCTTGAACACTTCTAGGGATGGGGCATCCACAACCTTTCAAGGTAATTTAAAAGGTGACCTTTGTTTAAAGGAATGTCTCTACTGTATGAGGGTTTCTTAAAACAAGTTCAACACTGTTCTTCTACTTCCTTGAATACAATGAAAGGCAAGGCTGCACAATATGGAGAGGACAATGGTGGCCAGCACAACACGGTCAGTTTTCTTACGCAATTTTTCGTCTTTCAGATGGTCCCATACTGGATGGAAAACACCAGCCTTCTCATAGTGCCATTTCTTATGTTCCCTTGTAGGAGAAGCCAGTCCTTGCATTAAATGTCAGATAGGTACAGATGTATATGAGAAAAACACAGGCAACTGCTGATGTCTGATGCTCTTTACGTTAAATAAACTCACTTGATTTTACAAGTTCGGAACTAAACCGCTGCACTCAAAAATGACCTTATTCTAGAGCAAAACTGCGGCAGCAAATGCACCCATTCCTTCAGCAAGGAGACCGAGGCAGCCCTTTCTTAAATGAAGACACAAACACTAATACAGATTGAGTGAGAAAGGATTGAGGACAGCCCTGAAGAGACAGACCCCCCAGTTGAGCAGAAGTCAAACAAGACCCATAAGTGTGCGCTGGCTGCCCAGAGAGCCAACTGTATCCTGGGCTGTATCCACAGAAGCAGGGACAGTCAGTCCAGGGAGGGGATTCTTCCTCTCTACTCTGCACTTTTGTGACCCCACCTGCAGGACTGGGTCCCGTTCTGAGTCCCCAACATCAGAAGGACACAGAGCTCCTGGAATGTGTCCAGAGGAGAGCAAATGAGACGCTCAGGGGGCTGGAGAACCTCCCCTGTGAGGACAGGCTGAGCAAGAGGAGGCTCCCAGGTGACCTTCCAGCACCTTTCCTATCTCTGAAGGAAGGGGGCTACAAGAGAGCTGGGGGAGGGCTTTTGACAGGGGTGGCAGCGAGAGACCAAGGGAAAAGGGTTCCATACTTGAAGAGGGGAAATTGAGGTTGGCCATGAGGAACCAATTCTTTGCTGTGAGGGTGGGGAGATGCTGGAACAGGCTGCCCAAGGCAGTGGTGACTGCCCAATCCCTGGCAGTGTTGAAGGCCAGGCTGGCTGGGGCCCTGAGGAACCTGCTCTAGTGAAGGGGTCCCTGCCTGTGCAGGGGGGTTGGAACTGGATGATCTTTAAGGTCCTTCCAACCCTGGCTGTTCTGTGATTCTATGAAACACAATTTCCTAATTCCTGATACTGGTTAATTCCCAGTACTGGTGACCTCCACTGACTCTTATTTCACCCTCTCCTTTTCTCCCACCTACCAGAAGCAACTTCAGGAAAAAAAAAAAAAAAAATCACTTCAAGCTTTAAATTGCTGCCCCAGAGACACATGCGGGTGAAGATGACCACTGTCCTTTCCAGAGAAGGTCAATATTTTATATCTGTTCTTAGCAGCTCCTCATAATGAAATGAGCCTGACTTCAAGATGTTGCCATAATGAGATTGTGCAAATGAACTGTCAGTCAGAATGACATCCTCTCAAAGGCTTTGTACATTGACTGTCTTTACTACTCGACATTTCTACCGTAAATTAACACTGAAGGTATTTTTCCACAGAAGTTGACCCGCTGCAATTTTATAAACTGCATTCTCCACCCTATACTTCACTCCTTTAAGCAGCCCATCCCTTATTCTCGTAGGCATCTGTCAACTATAGTTACTGCTTTAGCCTGAGTTCAGCACCCAGTAACTTCAGTAAATGCTGACTTGTCTGTGGACCTGTGGTGTCAGACTGTGAGCTGGAACAGAGGAGAGGAGGTTCCACATCAATCTAAGAAGGAAATTCTTCCCAGTGAGGGTGCCAGAGCCCTCGCAGGGGCTGCCCAGGGGGGTTGTGGAGTCTCCTCCTCTGGAGACGTTTCAAACCCGCCTGGCCATGTTCCTGTGCGACTGGATCTAGGGGATCCCGCTATGGCAAGGGGACTGGACTGGATGATCTTTTGAGGTCCCTTCCAATCCCTAACGTTCGGTGACTGTGTGTAGTTTGACTTTGCTTTTGCATTGCCAGAAATATTTGTCTATTGTTGTTCAGAAGACAAATTTCCAACTGAGTCCCATAAACCCACCTCTCTTCTTTTCTCCTTTGTTAATGGGCTATCGCTTTCCCAAACACAGTTCTTCTCAGCTCAGAATGCACGCTTGATTCACATTTCTGTATTACGAGGATGCATTAAGTAAAAGCGTCTTGATCTGCACTGAATGCAGTACCAGTAAAAGGAAAAAGAAACTAAAGCTTCTAGTTTCTACATCTCTAACAGCCTAATGAAAACTACCACAGTAAATTATGATTCAGAGCCCAAGAAAATAGGTTTTTGGAGGCTGGCGACAAAGTAGTCATCAAAACAACCTCCAGCAGCGCTACAGGCTGGGGGAAGAGCAGCTGGAGAGCTGCCTGGTGGAAAAGGATCTGGAGGTGTTGGCTGATAGCCAGCTGAACAGGAGGCAGCAAGGTGCCCAGGTGGCCAAGAGGGCCAACAGCATCCTAGCCTAGATCAGGAACCAGCAGGAATAGGGAGGTGATGGTGACCCTGTGCTCTGCACTCTTAAGCCTACACCTTGAGTACTGCGTACAGTTTCAGGTGCCACAGTATCAGAAGGACACTGAGGGGCTGGAGTGGGGCCAGAGAAGGGCAACAAGGCTGGAGAACAGAGCCTGTGAAGAGTAGCTGTGGGAACTGGGGTTATTTAGTCTAGGAAAGAGGGGTCCAAGAGGAGACTTTGTAGCTGTCAACTATCTGAAAGGAGGTGGTAGTGAGGCTAATGCTGGTCTCTTCTCACAAATTACTAATGATAGGGTATGGGGAAATGGCTTCAAGCTGCTTCAGTGGAGGTTTAGATTGGATCTTAGGATTAAGTTCTTTCCTGAGAGTGGTCGGGCAGCATAACAGGCTTCTCAGGGAGGTGGTGGAGTCCCCATCGCTGTAGGTGTTTAAAAACCGAGTAGCTAGAGCGCTTGAGGCCATTGTATAGGAGGGAGCTGTTGAGATGAAGGCTGGGACAGACCCTGGAATTCCATGCCAGCTGTGATGATTCTGTAGTATAGAATGATTCTATGATTAAGGTTGGAAAAGACCCTTGGGATCATCGAGTCCAACCATCAACCCTACTCTGTAAGGTCACCCCTAAACTACATCCCCCAACACAACATCTAAGCGACTTTTCAACACATCCAGGGACAGAGACTCAACCCCCACCCTGGGCTGCAGCGGTATCAAAACGGCACTGTCTGCTGTTTCTGTTGCTACCAGCAATCTGTCTCTTTCGAAAGCTCATTAAAATGTTTGTATTTGTGAACCACTAATAAACAGACTTTCTACTCAGCTGCCTCAGACTCTGTGCCCTTCAATCACTGTGACATCCCAAATTAATACATCTCATTCTCTCACTGTCTGCTCTTTGCTAAAGCAGTGCACCATGGCTTTTAATAAAAATAAATGGATTCTAAATCTTGCTTGGCATTTCTAATGTAATGAAAGGACAGGGAAATAAATTGTCATGTTTCTTGTCATTTCCGAGCAAAGCCTTTGAAAATAAACTTGTGCAGCGCAGACAGAGTCATGATGAAAAGCTTATAATGAAAACTTCAGCACTTTGACAGGTTTTCACAGACTCGTGTGGAAGCAAGCAAGCCAACTTCTACTATTCTAGCTCCGGCGAGATCAAAAGACACATTAGCAGTGAACAGAGCAGTGGTGCAAACAGGCAGAGGGTTAGGAAATAATGGAGGACTCTGTTGCAGTGATCTTTGCCACCAGTGCACAGAGATTCCTAATCCTGTAATCACAGAATATTAGGGATTGGAAGGGACCTCAAAAGACCACTCAGTCCAATCTCCGAGAAAGACTCTACAACTCTCTGGGCAGCCCCTTCCTTACAGGGCTCTGTCACTCTCACCATCCAGCCCAATCCCCCCACCACAAGCAAGGGTAATAGTGAAATACCTTTTCGCTATGCCCAGGCACAAAGGGAACAGCTAATTACTGCAACAGCTCTCCCCCAAAGCTTTATGTTTGCATGGGTTTCGTCTATGTTCTCTCTATCATGTCAAACTTCAGCATGACAAGACCATTAAGTAACCTCCTGTAACTGTGAAGTTGTAACCTGCTTTGAACAGGAGGTTTGATGTCCCTAGTCCTGCTGGCCACACTCTTGCTGATCCAAGCCAAGACAGCATTGGCCTTCCATGAATTGACTAAGGCGAGACAAGGATGATAATCTTCAACAGCCCTACATACAGCTACTTATCCGACCTTACCCTGAGCAACTGTCTGACACGTGGGCTTCATTAGTGACCAAAGCAATCTGATCTGTTTGTTGCATGAGTAAGGAGAGATTGTGTTGCCAGTGATCTGAGGAGATGTTTGCCTTAAGTCCTTAAAAATACCCAAATAAGTTATCAAAGCCACAAGTTTTTAGTATCTGAATAACTTATTTGCAATTGAAGGCTCAAAACAGGAAGTTATTTATCTTGACGAAGGAACCTATCTTCTGTGATACTGCGAGTGACTTGGCTACACTGATTCTCTGGAGATGTTTCAAACCCACCCAGCCATGTTCCTCTGCAACTGGATCTAGGTGATCCTGCTGTGGCAGGGGGATTGGACTGCATGATCCTTCAAGGTCCCTTCCGATCCCTAATGCTCTGTAATTCCACAACCTGCTTGAATGCTCCAGCTTATTCACCAAGGCCCTGGGCTATGTTTGCTGGACTTGATCACTATTGCCATTGCTTCTCACAAAGAGCAGCCTTGCAGGATGCTGAACTAGTTCTACTTGTGTGCACTACACACAGCTCCAGAAAATGGGATTAGGAAATAATATCTGTGATTCATCTCTTGTGTTTATTTGCATAATGGCATGAACACGGAAGGCAGCTCTGCAAGAGGCCATTTGGTTTCAGTTTAAATGAGATGACTTTAATGCAGCAGTTTAATTTAGTTGTTCCCATTTTTTCAGTTGATTATTTTCAAGACTGAGTTCAATGCATATGGAAAAAACCATCAGCTTGCTTCTTTATGTCAGATATGGATTATTGTCTTAAGTCTGAAGGACACTGTTCTCAAAGAGGTTTTCTTGCCCTTAATGGGATTCTTTAATGAAACAGGGAATCAGAGAATCACAGAACATTAGGGATTGGAAGGGACCTCGCAAGATGAGCCAGTGCCATCCCCTTACGACAGCAGGATCCCTCAGACAGGGAGTTCCATTTCTGCAGCTCATGGGATCTGCTACAACATAAACTGATGTTTTAATGATAAACTCAAAGTAATGGAAACACTGCAGTGTTTTTTGCTAGACTGGTCTGAAAGAAAAGCAAACATTCTAGTCTCAGCTTGAATTGAAGAATCACAGACCGTTAGGGATCGGAAGGAACCTCAAAAGATCATCCAGTCCAGTCTCCCTGCCACAGCAGGATCCCTTAGATCCAGACACACAGGAACATGGCCAGGCAGGTTTGAAACTTCTCCACAGAAGGAGACTCCACAATCCACCAGGGCAACCATGTACCACCTGCACTGCTAAGGCAAAACCAAGAGGCTACAGCAGCTCTCTTTGCAGGCTGTTCTTTAAGCTTTGACAAGTCTGTGGCACTTCAGGCCTTGGAGTCAGTACCAGAGGTTTCCACTTAACTCTGGATGCCTACAAAGGCTGCAACAGGCTCCAGAGGCTTCCTGGGAAGTTACTAAGCATCCAGTGACAGCCCTTCTGCACCACTGCACTCATGTTAGCAATCAGGTTACTGGTTTTAATGAAGCAGAAATATCTTTTTAATGTTTTTTAATGTTTACCAGATGTTTTTGGGGTTTATCATCTTCAGTACCCCTGGGCTATCTTAAATTACAGAGATCCATCATGCAGGCGAAGACTTAAACGAGCTTAACACACTTCACAGCAACAGCGCTATCCTTAGCAACAGTTTTGGGCTTGAACTTTGGATTTCTATGCCAAGTGATCATTACAACAATGAAAGTTGAAGATGTTGGCTTTCTCATTGATGATCTTTAACTTGTTGCCATCTAGGAGTCCTCAGATTTCCCTGTTTAATCACAGAACACGCTTGGCTCTGCCAACAGAAAAGACGTGGGTCTATTCACAGAACCGCAGAACATTAGGGAAAGGAAGGGACCTCGAAAGATCATCTAGTCTGATCCCCCTACCACAGCAGGATCCCCTAGATCAAATCAAACAGGAACAGGGCCAGGTGGGTCTGAAACGTCTCAAGAGAAGGAGCCTCCACAATCCTCCTACGCATTCCTTCCAGGGCTACATCACCCTCACTGGGAAGAAGGTCCCTCTCACATTGATGGGGAACCTCCTCTGTTCCAGCTTATGCAGACCACCATGACATTTTACTGAATGTATTTCCTCCCACTTACCTGAGGCAGTTACAAGAACAGCAAGATACACAATCATGGTGTCTTTTGTATAAGAATCACAGACTCATAATGGCTGGACAAGACTACTAGCATCATCAAGCCCAGCCCTCAAGCCAACAGCTCCCTAACCCCTAGACCATGGACTCAAGTGCTCCAGCTACTCCATTTTTAAACACCTACAGAGATGGGACTCCACCACCTCCCTGAGTAGCCTGTTCCAGTGCCCAACCACTCTCTCAGGAAAGAACTTCTTCCTAAGATCAAATCTAAACCTCTCCTGATGCAACTTGCGACCATTTCCCCTCGTTCTATCATTAATAATTTGGGAGAAGGGAGCGGCACCAGCCTCGCTACATCCTCCTTCCATGTAGTTGTAGAGAGCAATATGGTCTCATCTCAGCTTCCTCTTCTCTAGACTAAAGATGCCCAGTTCTCTCAGTCGCTCTCCTACTCACTTTTTAAACACCACCTGGAACTGAGAAACAACTCGCACTTGTTAGCCAGTGGCTTCACAAGGTAAATGTTCACCCTCTCACAGCCTCAGCACAGCAATAACCCATCACAAGACCATGATATTGAACATTTTTCTATAGCAATGCTCATTAAAACCCCAGACCTTCAGTCCATAAAGTCTAACCCAGAGCTAAGGCCCAGATCTATGGAAAAGCAAATGATGAGGAGAAAGTCTTCGCTTTACTCTAGCAACAGCACCTTCTCTTCCATACAGATTTTACCTTAGAAGGATCAAACCACATCAAGGTTACTTACTGCCTGCAGCACTGCTCTCAGAGATTTTCAGGAACAGCAGAGCCCAGACAAACCTGGAAGTGGAAGCATTTAACCAGGGAATCAACCTGGTTCATCTCATTGGGTTAATCAAACCAATGAGATCTCTTGCACTAGTAACAACTTCAGCTGCTTCTCCTTCAAAATGCTACTCACATCTTGAAAAGCAAATGAAGTAAATAATCACATGTGAATGAGAGCTAAAGCTAAGAGGACGGGAAGCGATTTAAGAACCTTTCAGAAGTAGATTTAGGAGCTACAGGTTTGTCCTACCAGAAATCAAAAAGTTAAATACGAATGTTTGATTTTTGCATTTAAGGAGGAGGGCAATGAAGCTGGGGAAGGGCCTGGAGAATCCATCTGATGAGGAGAGATGGAGACAGTTGGGGCTGTTTAGTTTGAGGAAGAGGAGGCTGAGGGGAGACTTCATCGCTCTCTACAGCTCTCTTAAAGGACACTGCAGAGATTGCTGGTGCTGGGCTCTGCTCACAGGTCATTAGCAACAGAACCAGCTGGAAGGGCTTCAAGCTTCAACAGTGAGGGTTAGGCTGGCCATCAGGAAGAAATTCTTCCCAGACAGAGTGGTCAGGGACTGGGATGGGCTGCTCAGAGTGGGGGTTGAGGTTTTGCATCCATTGGTTGAAATAA
The DNA here is from genome assembly GCA_028565055.1 of Phoeniculus purpureus. Taxonomy (NCBI): domain Eukaryota; kingdom Metazoa; phylum Chordata; class Aves; order Bucerotiformes; family Phoeniculidae; genus Phoeniculus; species Phoeniculus purpureus. The sequence continues at coordinate 9,038 of JAOXOE010032330.1, forward strand.
CAGTTCCCATCACTCACACAAAGGTCACAGAACAGCAGCTGTAACAGGACCATGGTCTATTTGCCATTGAAAATCCCCATAATTGCTTTGTGAAAGCCAGCTTTATATTCAAACACTTGATGCAACACATGAGGAGCTCTAGCACTATGTCAAAATCTTATTTATTGAAGTCCCCTGTGATAAAATGGTCGCTTCTCTCAGCCTCTGCTGAACTCAATTGTGAACTCTGCTCAGCTCCATAAGCTGCAGCCTGCTGTGAAAATGGAGCAGAAAACCGATGGCACAAGCTCTAATCTGTCACTTTTCAAAGCTCTTTATGAATTTCGGGGATTTCCTCTCCTGTTTCAATTAAAGAGAAGAGGCAACCTGTCTCATTTTTCCCTACAAATTCCATTTGGTATAAATTTAATACTGATGTAGCTGTCATCTGGAATGGGAGTTTCTGCTGAACTCTTCTTGGCATGATCAAACCAAGCACGTTTGCTGTGACCCTCTATCTCAGCCTGCAGCCAGGCTCTGCTCAATGGCACCCAATGACCGGACAAGGGGCAGTGGGTGTCAACTGGAACACAGAAGGTTCCGCATCAATCTGAGAAGGACCTTCTTCACAGTGAGGGTGACAGAGCCTTGCAAGGGGCTCCCCAGGGGGCTGTGGAGTCTCCTTCTCTGGAGATGTTTCAAACCCACCTGGACTCGTTCCTGTGAGACTGGATCTAGGGGATCCTGCTGTGGCAGAAGGGATTGGATTGGATGATCTTTCGAGGTCCCTTCCAATCCTTCATGTTGTATGGTTTTGTGATTCTGTGAAAAAGAATCCTTTTCAAAGTAGTACCTTTTAACTTAGAGAATGTTTGAAAACATATTAGTGCAACACAGTTTGTCTCGTACAGAAACCAGCTACCATCCACTCAGAAGATAAATTCCCATATCCTTTCCTCAAAACATAATAGAATTCCACAGACAGAGCCCTGCAGCTCCCATTGGAGTTGACAAATATCTGACTTTAGCCTGAGGCCAGCGATGTATCTTCTGTGCTGACAGCAGCCACAGGGGTACCAACAGAAATGAAAGCACTTGTGAAACTCAGCAAAAACAGTTCAACACGGATAACATAAACTAATCTCCAATGGATCACTGTTCAACTCTGCCTCGTCAAGTCATTCCTCCAAAACGCATCACAGGCTTTTCAGGCACTCAGTAAGAACAAGCAGGAAGAAAGCAGCTGACCAGTCAGTGATTCAGACTGGAAAATCTGTCATCTGGGGCAGGGGGGGAAGCTCCAAAAGGTTCTGGTTCATCCTTCTCCAACTTTATTATTCTCATCACCTCAGTCATTTCCAGAAGTTATTCTACAGAGACAGGGTAAAGCTCAACCCACAGCCACCCCAAGACCCAGCCTACACATTTCTGCAGATTTTTTGTAAGAACATCATATGTTCAGATGTTTTCTGCAGCAGTTTCTTAACTGCTTGAGAATTTGGAGACATTTCCAGGGAAAATTGTCTGTTTTGTCCCGACTGTCTTTTTTTTTGGCAGTTCCTTTTGTGCTATTATCAAGGAGCAGCTCAAACTCCAGCAAATTCATTCCTGTGGTACAGCCACCAGCAGATATGTAGTAGCCTTTCTAGCCTCGCAGCACAACCCATTTCTCAGGGAAGCCAGCTACAAATGGTAGCTGTTGCTGGCTTTTGCACTGCCGTGTGTCGAAGGGTCACTTCATTGAATCGGCTTGAACGACATTGAGGTATCATCTCATTTCAAGCTCATGCATCCCCTTTGGACTCTGTGCTGTCCCCACTGATAATGTTCCTAAAAGTTTATTTAAATTGCAGAGCCTAGCAACTCCAGCAGTGAATCATAGAACCACAGTCCATTAGAGAGTGGAAGGGACCTTGAAAGATCATCCAGTCCCATCCCCCCTGCCACAGCAGGATCCCCTAGATCCAGTCACACAGGAACAGGGCCAGGTGGGTTTGAAACCTCTCCAGAGAAGGAGACTCTACAACCCCCTGGGCAGCCCCTGCCAGGGCTCTGGCACCCTCACCATGAAGAAGGTCCTTCTCACACTGATGGGGAAC
>JAOXOE010032331.1:0-11115 GCA_028565055.1 Phoeniculus purpureus
ACTTGGTCTAGGTGGTCCTGCTGTGGCAGGGGGATTGGACTAAATGATCCTTTGAGGTCCCTTCCAATCCCTGATGTTCTGTGTTTCTGTGAGTCTGTGAAATATACACAAACATAATTTCACCAAAGTAAATTTAAAAAGATAATTTTGAAAAGGGGCCTCTGACAAAATAGTTTCTGGGATATCAGCACATGGCATCTGGATGCTTCTGGATCTCTGAAGAGTCTAGCTATGAGCAGTTCTGTGAGACAGTTCTACTGTCCCAAAGAATAGGAAAAGCTAGATGCACCTCCTCAAAGGTATTGAAAACACTTGACTCTCATATCAGTCGAAAATACTTCATCAATATCTTCCAGACAGTCTGAGCTAGCGAGAAGTTGCATTTCACTACATCAACTTCTAGTTTTATGGCTTCTGACTCCAGTCCAACCACTGAAATCTGCACATAATCTATTAACAAAATAAAGGCTCCTTCTTTTACTGAAGTCCAAGGAATTTCTAAAGCATCTGCTTCCAGTTCTGTCAGCAAGCTGGGGGATGTGTTGCAGCTACCTTAATGTAGAGAGAAGGTTCAAGAGTCATAGATGTGCACATGCACTAGCCATCACGGTGACAATGTGTAGAAGAAGAAACTGTAATGGAACCGACACATAAAGTCAGCTGGAACAGCATATTTTCTTTAAGGGAAGAAGCCCAGAGCTCTTCTTGTTGTGGTATCCATTTCAAATGTTTTACCAAAAGTTAAGACGGATTCCTGTCGCATTGAGTCAGGGCTACAGGAGGGGATGCAAAAGAAAGCGTAACCACAGCCAGTCACTTCTTGTGCTCTGGGCGATAACGATCTATGAGCACGGACGTGTGGAAGTATACTTTGAAGGAAAGAAATGTCAATAAAGAAATCTGGATGGAGGATGCTTTTCCTCAAGTGCTTGTAGTCAGCCCCTCCAGTATGTTTTAGGATGCTTTCAGGGCAAGCAGGATTTCCTTGTTTTTAAAGCAATGTGCCCCTGGGGCTTTGTTGTCTTCAGACCAGCTCAGAAGCAGCCAGGCACGAGAAAGCTGGCATTTATCACTAAGGCTTCCTCTGTACTGGTGGTTATGATTTGCTCTTCTCATAAGTAGAATACGCACATGGCAAATGAAATGTGTCTGCCTACATTGCTGTAGTTTACTTGCACGCCGTCAGCATTTTAGGGGAGTGTCTGACAGAGACCAGAAATTCACATCTCATAACCAACACTTGGCTTCTGCTAGGCTTAAGGAAGATTTTTACAAGGTTGTGGTTACACAAGACACTTCCTTAGCCTTGAGAAAAAGCACATTAGTTCCACAGCAGAACAGTCATCATAAAAGGGGTGGCAATATGATAGAGAGTTGTAATTTACTGCCTTTGAGCATCTACTGTGAACTGAAATTAGCCCGTCCTTATTCTGCTTTCCAGTGATGAAGTATTTAATTACCGACAATAGCATCACCTAACTGTATTTTAGAAACGGACCAAGCTCCCCTGTGTGTTTGAATTATTTGAAAGGCTTCTTGCTTTCTAGTAGCCAATTTGAACAGGAAGAAGAGCCTACAGTCAAAGGCAGGCTTGCTCAGTTCTTCACAGCGAGCCAGTGGCTTCACCCCAACTTCTACATTAGCACGGTTCATCTCTAGTTCACACACCCAATGTTACTTACTATTTTCTAGTTAGGCCATAGAATCAACAAAACACATTTTAAATGTGCTGGGAACAGAATAACCTGACTGCTTCTTGAAAAGCTTGCCCTTGACTTGGAGGTGCTCTTTGCTTGGGCAAGACAAATACGTGGCTCACGCTGACTCCCTGCAGCCCTGGGCGAGCAGGATGGGAGAAGCAGAGGTTAGAGCTGCCTCCAACTGCAGCTGGCAAAGTCATTGCTTGTCATTTATTATCGGGGGCTTAAATGCTGCTCTGAGCAGGAGCTCATCCTTGGTCTAGGTGATCCTTCTGTGGCGAGGGGATTGGACTAGATGATCTTTCGAGGTCCTTTCCAATCACTAATGATTCTATGCTTCTATGTTTCTGCCTGTGCAGCACAATGTATGGGAGAACGAGAGCCCTCCCTTCCTCTCCTGGGTGGGTGTAAAGGTGGTGTTAGAAAGGGAAGAGCTGACATGGCCAGCTGAAATAGCAAAAGCATGAATACATGGTTTTTCTGTCTGGTGAAAAGTGATAGTTATTTCTCTTAGGATTCCTTTTTATTTAAGAAACTTTAACATGCCAATTTGTTGCTATTTATGATATTAAATCTTCTTTGTTATCCAACATCTTTAGGACGTTGGCATCACAATTCCTTTAACTGAGGTGTGGTCATTTAGGAAATGCTTAGAAACCTGAGGTTCCACTGAAGTTGTGCTAGTTATGAGCATCCCTGTGCAGTAAGGTTACTGGCAGGCATGTGTAGTGCATCACCACTGAAATGCTGTCAGCCATGCAGACTTGGGTTTGTTCAGCCAGGAAAAGACTCCATGGTGACCTTATTGCTGCCTGTCAGTGCTTAAAGAGGGCCCATAAGAAAGATGGAGAAAGACTTTTTATCAAGAACTTTTGCAGAGACTTTTTGCAAGGGGTGATTTTTTTTTTTTTTGAAACTAAAAGAAGGTAGATTCAGACTGGATGTAAGGAAGAGTTTTTTTAGTATGAGGGATGTGAAGCATTGGCACAAGCTGCCCAGAATGGTGGGAGATGCCTCGTCCCTGGAAACACTCAAGGTAAGTTGGATGAGGCTCTGGGCAACCTGCTGAAGACATCCCTGCTTACTGCATGGGGTTTAGGCTAGGTGACATCTAAAATTCATCCCAACACAAAGCATTCTCTGAGTCTGTGGTTCTGTGATTGATTCTATGATCCTACATTTCAACTCACACCATGCAAGTAATTACAAACCTAGAGCAGGGTTGAACTCAGTCCTGAGCAACACCACCATAGCGTTGACCAACAAATAATTACAGAACAAAATGTTCAACCTGTAGATTAGAGCTACCCAGTTATCAAGACTCTGCTCTTATCTTCTCATCTCACATTTCCAACAGTTTTCAGATGGCTGTTTAACCAACTTAGCTTTGCCTGGAAGCGTCCTCAGAGGTGAAAAGACTTGAGATATTCAATAACCAGCCTTTGTGGTCAATGATAGTTGCTGTACTTAGGTTGATTTTGCTTGGCAGGAGGAACTGGAGGCAGGAAAGGTGTTTAAGTAATCTCTAAATACATATTTCCTATTAAAATGATCTTCAGAACACACTGGTAAAGTGTGGACAAGGAGTTACGGAGCCTGTTGGACACTCTGACCTGGCAGATATTCTTTGCGTTGTCGTTTTCCCCTAGGAACACTGCTGTGCATATTGTTATCACCTGGAACAGCCACCCAGTCTTGGTCTCCTGGTTAGCTGGCTCAGTCCACTAACTTTCACCTCATAGCAGGGATTTTTACAGTCATCATCCCCTGTGACTTTATTAGAACTTGCCTCTCCAGATGAATCCTTGAGTGAAGGAGTAGAAATGGAACTGCAAACATGACAGTCCAAAGGAAGGTTCAATTTCTGAGATGTTTTACTTTAGAGAAACCGGTAGAGTTGGACATATGAGACACTTTTGGTGCCCCAAAGCTCTGTCACTTGGAAGCGAACACATCTGGTCATCTGTGTGTGTTGAGTGTGCTTCTTTCAGCCTTCTCATTAACCACTATCCTGGTTATGCAGAAGTAGCCATCAGCATTTGCTCCTACATTAGTGTTTGTGTAAGTGTCTTCTTGACAATAAAAAGGGTGGTGAGGGATTCACATTTATCGTGCCTGAGTGACTCAAATGACATTTTCTCAGTTTAGAAGCATCTCCACTTGCAGACTCAGCTTGGGACCTGAAAGTCAAGCTGTGCGTTTTCTGGCTCATATGGCTTTGCCATTAAAACTTCATTACATTAAATTCCGCTCACAATTAAACCTTCGCAAATAAATTTGAGTTTGCAACGGAATAGTGGAGGAGGCAACATTTGGTCCTGGAATTGGAAAGCATTTAACAAACCTTTTGGTGATACATGAGCCAGAACAGAAATCAACCTTTGTCAATAGTGAGAAGAGAAAAAAAAATAAGACTATTGTAAAAATTTCTGTTGGGGCTAAACGCGTTGGGGGAAATGCCGACAGGGAGTAGATGGACTGGGCGAAAGGATGCGGCTTTGTGACAGCGGCTCTTCACAGCGAAGGCGCACTTTGGGAAAGGCACGGCTGTGTGTGCTCGAATAAAGAGTTTTCTTTTATATGTGGAGGCGAGATAAACTGTCCTGGGACTTCACTCACTCAACTGACAGGCAGAAAATAAGATTCTGACTGTTCTCCTCTAGCTCCACGCGGGCGTTGAAGTTGAAATTGATAATAAACTGTAATGTTAATCACTCCTTTATTAGAGCAGGGACCGAGGGCCCGAGTTCTTTCCTTGACTTTTGCATCGAATCCTTAGATGATTTGAAAAATATTAACTTAAATACCAGTCTGCTGTTCATGGATTGGTACTACTTGGTCCTGACCCACAGCCTCCGGCAATTTCAGCTCACGGGCTGGCAGCCTGTCATAAGCCATCCAAACTGGCACGTGTGCCTGTATACCAACAGGGCACCTCTTCATAACATTTCTTACATAAGCACAGCGACAAGACTTAAGACAGAAAGGGGAAAACACCATTTCAAAGCACCTCCTGTTGCCTGGAGCACAACAGTCTCAGCCAGTCCCAACGTTTTTTCCTATGGCAGCGTCTCTGTTTCCTCAAAATATGTTTTCCAGATGAAATGTGACAGCCAGGATGAACTGCTGGACCATGTAGGACGTATGTCCTGCATTGCACAGGAGGTCTAGCTTTGTTAGAAATCAGAGGTCTTTGTTCTGGGGTCCCAGGACTGAGAAGCAGCTCACATCACTAGGGACAGTAGTGAGACTAATAGACAGAGGAAGCTCCTCTTTTCTTCACTATCATTTCCTGAGGCTGCAGCAGCAGATGCTGCACATCACAACTGCCTTTAGGCACAAGCCAATCCCTCTAAAGACCCTTTCCTAGGACCAAAGGCTCCATCAGATATCCTGCACCTCTGAACAAGAAGCTGTCAGCCTATCTGGTATGGGTGTTGTGTCTCCCAGAACGCTGTGTGGTCGTGTTACCCACTGCAAAGTGTGCTGGCTCAAGTGTTCTTTCAAATGCGTGCAATGGTTGGGCTGCTGCACCGGACAGTAACAGATATAATGAAAAGAAAGAAAACAAACATTTCAGAGAAACACAGCATAGCTCTTTGTGCACCCAGCACCCATCTTCCTGCTAAGCCAGGCCTGTCACTTGTACCCTAAAATGCTCTCCAGGCATAACCTGAACTGAGACTTCAGAGGATGCTCATGTCTCGATCGCATTTCAACTCACTTGCCATCACGTGTCAGCCACCTGCCTTCCTTGAGCGTCTGCTAACCCAGCTGGACTCTTCATTTTTTTTTGGTAAGACTGAGGATTTCAATGAAAACCAGATGTGCCATCTGATCCAAACTTTCTTGGGTAAATAAACGCTCACTCTCTTCTGTCCGTATTGCCAAACTGTTCCTGATGGAAACGCTTTCACAGTTTCTTTCAGCAAAGGTAAGGTCCCAGTTCACCTAGAGAGATACTGATCCTGAATGCTAATGCAGGAGGTAGTGGCAAAGCCACTCTGCCCTGCTTGGTGCCTTCCTTCCTGTGTGCTGTGGCTTGGTCTAGGTGGTCCTGCTCTGGCGGGGGATGGGACTAGATGATCTTTTGAGGTACTTTCCAGTCCCTAATGCTCTGTGATTCTGTGAAAGTCTTCTTGGCCTAGAAAAGATCTTAGCAGGAGACTCCACAACCTCCCTGCGTAGCCCCTTCCAGTGCTCTGGGAAGAAGTTCCTTTTCATATTGATGTGGAACCTCCTGTGTTCCACCTTATACACATTGTCCCTTGTCCTATCACTAGATGACACTGAGCAGAGTCTGGCTCCGTCCTCCTGACACCCACCCTTCACATATTTATAGACATTATTGAGGTCACCCCTCAGTCTCCTGTTCTCCAAGCTCAAGAGACCCAGCTCCCTCAGCCTCTCCCCATTATGTCAGTTTCTTTATCTTAAGGGCAGTCTGTGGCCTTTATGGCCATTCCTGATCTCAGTGCTCTTTACCTTGAGATAGAGCTGGCCACAGACAGCATTTCTTTCAGCAGGCCTGTGAACATTTTTGCTCAGACTTAGACGACTAAAGGAAGCATGTAGAAGGAAGGGCATTTTATCTCCATTTTACACAGAAGAAACTGAGGCTTAAACAAAGAGGCTCGTTACTGTTGTGTGTCAAGAACTGGCTCCAAGGCTTTTGCTGTGGCGCTCAGCCCACAGGTGGCCCCTTTTTACACAAGACAAGTTATTCTGAATCTGGGCACATTATAGCAGTGGGGGGTGCAATGAAAGGTTTCTTTTCCACTTGGATGAACTCTGGTACAGGTAGAAGGGTTACAATTTTTGTTTTATTCTGATTTTTTTATTTTACTTTTAAATGAAGCGTTACAAAATCTGCCAGGGAGAATATTTTTTCAGCTTTCTTTCCTAACCCTCGAGTGGCTGTAAAACCTCAGCAGTTAAAAATGTTTTCTCTTGACTCCAAGCCTAATGCATCCATAAAGCATTACATTTTAAATAAAGAAAACATGTTTTGTACCAGCTCCAGAGTGGCTCAAAGACTTTACATATTTTCTGAAAATGGATTTAATTCTCTAGTTTAAAAACCCTTCAATACTCCGTGACGGCATAATTTGTTGAAAACTCTGTGTGTGTTGTAATCTCCAATTTATCGACCAGCATTTTGGGATCTGGTAAAAGAAAAGCCTTAGATTAAAAACCTGTCATTGTTTCCCCTCAAGACCACATTTTGTTCGTGGCCTCTCTGGGAATGTCTGGCGCTGGATGTTGTGTTCTGTGAGAAGCAGAGCTCGCTTTGTTTTGAAGTCAAGTCTAGAGATTTTTCAGGCAACTCGAAGAAGTTTGATACCTCAGTACTGAGACAAATGTCACTGGACACTTCTGCCTCCTTGGCCCTCTCTCAGCAGAAGGGTATCACCTGGTGATAGAATGAAGCTTGGCTTGGCTTGGAAGGCACCGCAGAGATGATCTAGTTTCAAATCCTCTGCCATGGCCAGGGAGAACTCTCACTAGACCAGGCTGCCCAGAGACCCACCCGAGCTGGTGCTGAACACTTACAGGGAGGAGGGAAACTTGTGCCAGTACCTCATCACCCTCCTAGAGAGGAATTCTTCCTAAGATCTAATCTAAATCAATATCCACCTTCTTTGAGTTTCCCATTTGCCACCAGCCCCTCGAGTGGGCCCTTCAGAAAGGATTCATGCCCTGAAACGTGTGACTTCCACCATCCCTTCCAAGTTCCAGTGTGGGCTCCCTCTTTGGTTTTAAGCAAATCAATTAACATTTTTCATTTAAGTTCCTTCTTTGCAGAAAGAGAATCACCACTTTCGCTGTGCCGAAGGCACAACGTGTAGCGATCAATATATTTCAGCAGACAGCTGAAAGCTTTCTGCACTGTTTTAATGGGATGGTTCTGGGAATGGGCACAGGACAGTAGCAGATGCTCAGGCTGCTCATGAGGACAGGCTGCAGTGATGAAGATGTCATTTGTTTTGTCTTCAGTCACTAGCTTGAGGCTATAGACTATGTGCTGAATTCATAGTACAGCATTTTTGTAGAGTACCTGGAGATGTCATGGCATGAGGAGGTGCCAGACGATTCTGGTGAGGTGTTGCTATGTGTGTGGGAGTTGTCGGTGTGCACATGTTTGTGAGGAGGATGCTTATTCTCAGGCACTAGTTCATGACATGAAAGTCTGCCACTGAAAAAGAAAAGGAAGAGTAAGAATTGAGCTCCTGTACACATTCTCATTCACATGCAACACATCTCTTTTGCTATTCCTAAGCGTGCTGGTAGAGTTGATTTATTCCAATTTCTCTCGCATGGTTGAAAATGTCTCATTGCTATTACAGGACTTAGCCACCACGTTTAGTAGAAAATGAAAAACACTAACAACAAGCACATTGTTATAGTGGAAATGAAAGCAAGTACTGAAAGGCAACCCTGAAGAACATAGAACCCTTTAGGTTGGAAAAGACCTTCAAAGTGATTGAATTCAACATTTAATCTAACTGTATCAAGCCCGTTGCTGAACCACATCTACATGACTTTTCAACATGTCCAGGGATGGTGATTCAACCCTGTCCCTGGGCAGCCTGTTCCAAGGCCTGGTGATGCTTTCAATAAAGATTTTCTTAATGTCCAACCTAAATTTCCCCTGGTGCATCTTGAAGCCATTTCCTCTTGTCTTGTCACTCATTACATGCAGAAAAAGACCATCAGCCACATCTCTACAACCTTGTTTCAGGTTGTTGCTGAGAGCAACAAGGTCTCCCCTCAGTGTCCTTTCTTCAGACTAAATAGCCCCAGCTTCTTCAGCTGCCTCTCATAAGGCTTGTTCTCCAGACCCTTCATCAGCCTTGTTGCCCTCCTTTGGATAACTCCTGCACCTCATTGTCTGCTAGATGGGTCACCTAGTCACAGAATGAGCTCAGGTTTGTCAAGCTGGACCTTGGAGGTGCTGCAAGTAGTTTTTATTAAAAAAAAAAAAGAAGAAAATCAGCAGACAATAAAGTGGGAGAAAAGGGAATCTGGGATTTACAAGCACCAGCAGTGAAGGGACAAGGGCAGTGTACTTTTGGAGCTACATATGAGTGTTGCCTCCTTTGCAGCTCGATGCCAGAGTGGCTCAGTTTTCCTTCTTGGTTCTCACACCTATTCTGCTCATGAGGCAAGGCTCTGTTATCACCAGCTGTAACCCAGATGGTACGTATTAATTTATATATGGGTGCTGGAACATGCATATATACTTTCCATTTCAAGTCTTTTAAGTATGATTTTTATATTCATTAGAAAATTGTTTGTTTTCATTTGAGCCATAAGGCAGCCAAAATACAGCTCCCAGGTGAGCAAACACTTATCTATTCCACCCTGAGTGATTCCAGGTTTCTGTGAGACCACTTTTGAAGGTATGTGCTCATTTCATTTCAGTAACGATTCTCACTGGCTCCCCAACAATGTGTTACTGTCAAATGTCCATTACTGTGCTGAGTGGAAGTGCTGGGGAGATAAATTCAGGACAACTTTCACCTCATTTTCAGTATTAACAACGGTTCCATAGACTTGCCAACAGAACCAAGTATGTGACAATGCAGAACACCGTGATTTAATTGTTTTTCTGTGTCAAATTTGATTTAATAAGTAATGATAACTTGAGTTGAATGTGATCTTTAGATAATCAAGTGATTGAGCTTGCTCATCCAACAGAGCAGGAAGAATAAGTGGTAGTGTTTGCCATAATAATCTGTGCAACACAAACACTGGTGTTTCCCTGGCGTTTGGAGTCACAGATAAAGGGTGGTGAAAGAAGAAATTAACACAACAGCTACAGGTGGGACATCAAAACAGTATTAAAGGACAAACTATGCCTCCAGGTGGTATCTCTCAGCTCCTTCTAGCCCTCTACCTCATCATACCTAAGCACTTCTGCCAGAGGTGGACCTTTTGTCCTCGAAAGCGACAAGGACTAAGCACTTAAGATACCAGTAAGTAAATGAATGCATTCATTTTTTTTAAAGGACCAACCCACACAGTAGCCTACTGTTATTTCTGATCTGTAAAAATGGGTATGAAGTAATAAAGATGGACCCAAAGCATGAACTTGTACCCTTATAAACAACAGAAAAAGGTATTTTCAGGCCAGACTGATGAGTCTGTGCCGTAGTAATGCCATGGGAATAGAGGAAATATTTTCTACCCTCTTTGGGTTTAAAACCCTTGCCCCTCGTCCTGACGCAACAAGCTTTCCTAAAAAGCCTGTCCCCATCAAGATCTCAGGCAAAAACCTCATACAGACATGTCCTATTATCATATCTATCAGTTATGCCTCTTGAACAGTTTGGTTCTGCATGCAGTCACTGGATGGATTGTTGGTGTGATGAGACAGGACGGTGCCTGTACTCCATCCGCCCATGCCCTAGCTGATTTTCCACTGAGATTATGTTTAGCTGTAAGTTCACCGCTAATTCCAGTTGTTCTCAGAGCTCTGTCTGACTCGTGGCATTCAGCTCTTGTGTCATCCTCTCAGTAATGCCACGCTCCAGGACAGTGTTTCAGTTATAAGGTACAGTCGTATCTCGAGAAAGTACCAAGGGACTTCCCAGCAGTAGAGAGCTAATGGCTGTGGGGAGGACTGCAAGGGATCCTGAAGTAGCAATGAAACACATTTTCCAGCAATCACTGCCCAGTGCTTTGGAAATAAACACTCTCAAGTTCTGCTGCTGCCTGTTAAATATCTTGGCATTTATCTCACAGCAGAGACCGTTTGCCTTGCCAGGGTTCTGTTCCATTGACAATGTCTCTTAATTGCCTTGTTGTTTAAATAAACAAGACAAGATAATTAAGAGATAATGACAAAGAAATAGGATGCTAGTGATAATGGGTGGTAGATCCCTCTTCCACTCCAACTTTGTTATGTAGAGCAGCACAGACTCTCTGCCTGCATTAAATCTCACAGCAACTTGTTGAGTTCTGACAGGGGCCTCTTGCCCCTGCTGTTTACCTGTAAAACTGAAAAAATAGTATGAAGGATGACCTCAGGACTGAGCATCTGAAAGGACTGGGTGGTGGTGAGGCCACATCTAGAGTATTGCATCCAGTTCTGGGCTCCTCAGTTCAAGTGGGACGTGGAGCTGCTGGAGGGTGTCCGGCGTAGAACAACGAAGATGATGAAGGAAGTAGAACACCTCCCTTATGAGGAAAGGCTGAGGGAGCTGGGTCTCTTGAGCTATGAGAAAAGGAGACTGAGGGGCGACCTCATTAATGTCTATACATATGTGAGGGGTGGGTGTCAGGAGGATGAAGCCAGGCTCTTCTCAATGTCATCTAGTGATAGGACAAGGGGTAATGGGTGTGAGCTGGAACATAGGAGGTTCCATATAAATATGAGAAGGAACTTCTTCCCAGTGAGGGTGACAGAGCA
>JAOXOE010032332.1:0-11114 GCA_028565055.1 Phoeniculus purpureus
GACCATGGCACCAAGTGCCACGTCCAATCCTGCCTTGAACAGCTCCAGGGACGGCGACTCCACCACCTCCCTGGGCAATGCTTTAGGTTGGAAGGGATCATCTAATTCCAACCCACTAGACCACCTACCTCCCACTAGACCAGGTTGCTTAAGGCCCCAAGGTGACTAGAGCCATTTGCTTTTGGCTTCTTTTCTAGATTCCATTATCTTAATCATATACACTTGCAGCAAAATATGTTTACCAGACTGAAAGATAAAGCAGCAAAGAGTGCCTGAAGAAGCATTTACTTTAAAGTAAGCACCAACAGTCTCTTCCTTAGACAACCCAGGTGGATTCATGCTTTTCTTTCATAGAGTAACCTAATGATTAGCACAGTTGCCAAGGAAATGAGATACTTATATCCTATTACTTGCTCTAACTGAAATGGCATAACCCAAAACTTCTCAGGAGAATATATCAGAAGACTGGGGCTACTCTTCAAATTTATAGAGAAAATCTTCTTCTTTCATAACAGCCATGTAAAAATAGCAGAAGGATATTCAATTTTGAAGCCTAAGGTACAAGTCTTCCATTGTATAGACGAATACCACAGTCCAAGGCACGAGATAGTTTCTGCATTTTCTATAATAAGTGCTTCCTGATGCCGTATGTCTCTCTTTTTAATGGAACTAGCAGCTCACGGATTCTTGGGTTTTATTCCAGATTATTTCTTTAATACATTAAACTTACTGAAACAGTTCAGCCAACTGCAAATTTTTTCAGTGAGCTTTGCACATATTGCTTGTAAAATGTTATTTCCCTTGCCATGGTAATCTCTTGAATCCTTTCTCTTTGCTTCACATCTTGGGTGAAAAATGAGTAGAACTCAGTCCCTATGGGAAGTCAATCCACAGTCTCAGAGACCGAAAAGCTGTGGGTTTCTTGCACATGAAATTCACTATTATAATGAAGCTTTACATAACGTCACATAACATCACAGTGTTTTCAACCTTTGTATTCGGTATGAACCTGTACTCTGTCTCCAGGACTCAGTGCCTTGAGCCCAAAAGAGCTGAGACTGGATTTATCAGTGAGTAATATCCATTCTATACTAATTAGCAATAGTTATGAATTGCAATTCGTGACTTAATAATTCATAACAGAAAAAAAACAACAAAAGTGTTGTTTTTTAGCTAGAAAAGACAACACCAGTTATGCTACAATGTTAACAGGAACATATTCTCAGAGTATTTTTGTAATCCATATAATTCTGAACAACGGAAGTGGAGATTTTGTTGCACACATTGTTTAATTACAGTCCAATTTTATGTGCATGCATTATTTGCCCTAGGTTCCAGTAAGTTTTAATGAAACAGGACATCTGAAGATTGCAGTGAGTATTTTTCAGAAAATTTCATGAAAGGATGCTGCTGTTGGGAAGGGTTCTTGTTTTCCACATTTCCAATAGTAGATCGTTGCCCTTTTGGATCTGGGGTACAGCAGTGGCATGAGGGAAATGGCTGTCTTTGCTGAAATAGCCTTTGTGTCATTCCATTCAGTACAAACACAGAAATCCCTAAATCATAGGTTTGTAAGGGAATTTATCATCTGGGAGACTTTTTTCCTCTATCCATGTAAAACGAGAAACTATAAGTGAGAGAAAGAAAAAAGTTACCACTTGTAGTATTTAGCTATTTAAATACTGAGTAAGATGTCACAGAGTTTTAGCACCCTAGCAAGTTTCAACACTCTGCTGTTCTCTTGTTAATATCATAAGGAACAAGGAAAGATGCAGCACTGGGTGCTATATTTCTCAAGGGACCCTTTGGAAATATGTTGTCATCCGTAACGAACCTCTGCATTTCTTTCCTCTCCTCACAGAAAGTGTTAAGCTTCAAGCGAGCATTGCTATGGTGACAATGCATTGACTGTTTCCCACAGAGCAGAGAAATGGAAACCCTCCTATGTCTGAAGAAGATGTAATTTTTTATTGCTTGCCTGCGACCGGTGCCTTCAGTCTCTGCCAGGAAAGGCTTCCAGTACCAGCAATAGTAACGTATTTGTTTTCAGTGCACCAGAAGTTATTCTACAAGCAAAGAAAACAGTAATACCAACTATTCTAAATATTAAGCCCAAGAACATCTGTGGATAATCAAATAGTGACTTGTAAACACATCCAGAGATGGGGACTCAACCAACACCCTGGGCAGCCCATCCCAGTGCCTGACCACTCTCTCCGTGAAGAATTTCTTCCTGATGTCCAGTCTAACCCTACCCCGTTGAAGCTTGAAACCCTTCCCTCTGGTTCTGTTGCTAATGACCTGTGAGAAGAGACCAACACCTCTACAATGTCCTTTCAGATAGTGGTAGAGAGTGATGAGGTCTCCTCTTAGCCTCCTCTTCCCCAGACTAAACAAGTTCTCCTCATAAGTTCCCCAGACTTATGAGGAGAGATTGAGAGAGTTGGGGCTCTCTCAATCTCTCCTCATAAGATTTATTCTCCAGGTCGCTAAGAATTAGGACTGATCGAGTCTCTGCCGATAGTTTTGTGAGCAGTAAGGGATTAAACCATTCTATGATGCTGAGAGAAATAGAGTGTGTATGTATGCCACAAATATGTTGTTGGCAGCTGCATGGCAACGTTTAAGGGAGATGTGTTTAATTATTTTTGAGTTTTGGTGAAGCCAGAGAGATACTTTGGTATTGTACAGGGGAGGCGATCTGCAAATTGCCACCTCAGTGGCTGCAGAGGTGGATGTTCCTGACTCTTCTCACTGTACACCTATGGCTGAAAAATTACTTAGTATAAACGAAGAACGCCCTGCAAAGATGACACCATGTCACTCACCTTGAGAGCTGGAAGAGTGGGGTAGCAAGAACTGTATGAAGTTTAACAAACACAAGTGCAAAGTCCTGCACCTGAGATGGCATAACCAAACAGCCCAGGACGTGGTAGGATCTGTGTGGCTGGATAACAGCCTTGCTGAAGGGTGGCTGGGGGTCCTGGTGGACAATGAGACAAACATAAGTTCCACTGCTGCAGCAACAAAGGCAAATTGGGTCCTGGGCTGCATCCACACGGACATTACTAGCAGAGATAAGTACGTGATCACCACTTTGTACTTAACATGAGTTAGACTGCACAAGGAGTGCTGTGTCCAGGTTTGATCTTCACAATTCAAGAAAGATGAAACATTGGACCAGATTATCTATTTTGGTCCCTTCCTGAAGATGATCACAGCCTGCTTGTTTAGCTTTCATATACAAAGACCATGTCAAATCATGTCTTGAATTATATTGTCATTGATAGTGTGTTTCTGAGAAATTTAAATGCTCTTTTCACTAGAGGGTCAGGTGAACATCTGAAGTCATCATCTGCTGAGTGGTAGAGAAACAGATGATTCCTTCTGCCTGAATGTGCACAAATTTGTGTTGGGTGTCCTTTGCCAGGTATGGGCCAGTAGTGGGTGATCACAGGCGTGATCTCTGTGAGGAGAGGCCCCATGTCAGATAAAGTCAGTTCCAGCCAGCTCTGACAGACCTTCTGCAGGGCACAGCTGAGCCCATCGGGCAAGATGGAGGTGCCTAAGGGAAAACATGTTTAAGTAAAAGGTTAAAAAGCACGAAACAGAGAGTGGAGAATGGGTAAAAAGAGAAATAACAGAGGGGATATGAAGGTCAGAGGAGGTGCTTCAGGTGCCAGAGCAGAAGAGTTGCTTCAACAGCGGAGGAGACCACAATGGACCAGGTGGATATTTCAGAGGAACTCCAGACCAAAGGGAGCCCACACTGGTTTGGAGGAATGTGTGAGAGGGAAGTATTAACAGACAGGAGACAATGTACCTACCATCCCACCACATCCCCTGCACTGCTTAGGATAGTGGCAGTTAGAGGTGTTGGAAGTGAAGCTGAGCCTGAGAACAGGAGAAAGAACGGCTTGACTTTAATGTTTATCTTTGTTTGTCACTACCTGGATTTATTTTTGTTGTGGTTTGACTTTCAGCAGATTTCTTGCCTGAAGCACTGAGAAGTTGCTATGGCAACTTGTGATTCCAACCTGAATTGTTTTGACTCCATAAACTGGTATGACTGGTTTGAATCTTCCTGTTTCCTGTGTTTTTGTGACTTTTGTTTCTGTTTGAAGAGAGACTCATGGCACTGGGCTGGACATGGCAGTGATCTTGCCCAGGGAACGTGGTGAATGGAAAGAGTGGAACCTCAAAGATCAATCAAGAAAAGATTTCACCTGCCATCCTTTGCTGAAATGTAGAGAGACTCTTTGCTTCATTTGTGGTCTACAGGAGTCAGCATGCTGGAAATGGAGAACTGACTTGGAAGCACACGGAACAGAGACCTGGACATTAAAAGAACTGCTGATGCTGATGGACATATGCATGGACTGAATGGATTCCATGTTTCCACAGAAGAACTGCTGGAAGCCCTCTCTGTTAGAGGGGCTGGAGATACCAGGTTGGCACTATCCATGTAAGAGCATGCGATTAATCTCTGTATGTCTTTGTGTTGGGGTTTTCATGTGTGAATCACAGAATCACAGAATATTAAGGATTGGAAGGGACCTTGAAAGGCCATCTAGTCCAAGCCACCCACCATGGCAAGATCACCTAGATCCAGCCACAAAGGCTCTCTCCCTATTTTTCTTATTCAGCTGCTTAATTGTAATTATTGTCAGCAAGGTTAGAGAAGATGTTGTGAGAATTATTACCAAGTCAGCATTTCTTAAGTGCTTTGAAGATAAAAGGCAATATAAAGCTCTAATTATCATTACTAATTAGCATCACACCGAAGTTGACTCACTAACTGGTTTTTCAAGCCTTGAAAGGGTTGTCAGCAATCTTCTGGAAAACTTTGAAACCTTTTTCTCACACACAGAGAGTGAGAGCAGGAAAGCCAGTGAGCAGCTCAGGATTTATCTGACTCCTATCAGAGAAAATTCACTGTGAGGTGAATCAGAGGCTAGCCATTAATTTTGGAACATTCTCCAAGCCAAGAAGGTAATCATTAAACAGATGTCATGGGGTTAAACTTGTAACTTGTACAGTTCCATGAAATCAAAGACTCTCCTTTCTGGGATCTATATCTGATGAGTCTGCTCAACAGATAGGACACATTCACATGATCACAGGATCACAGAATCACGGAACATCAGGGATTGAAAGGGACCCTGAAAAATCACCTAGCCCAATCCCCCTGCCAGAGTAGGATCACATAGATCAAGTCACAGAGGAACATGCCCAGGCACGGTTTAATTCTCTCCAGAGAAGGAGAATCCACGACATCCCTGGGCAGCCTGTTCCAGTGCTCACCATGAGGAGGTTCCTTCTCGTATTTATGTGGAACCTCCTGTGTTCCAGCTTACACACATTGCCAGTTTTCCTACCATTAGGACTGAGAAGCCACCCTTCACATATTTATAAATACTAACAAGGTCAGCCCTCAGTGTCCTCTTCTCCAAACTAGAGAGACCCAACTCTCTAAGCCTTTACTCGTGAGGAAGATGATCCACTCCATTTGTGGCTCTGCACTGGACTCTCTCCAGCAGTTTTGTATCCAGAGCTGGACACAATAGTCCACATGTGGTCTCACCAAGGCAGAATAGAGGGGGAAGGGAACCCCTCTCCATCTACTAACCACTCCCCTTCTGATCCACCCCAGGATGCCATTGGCCCTGTTGGCCACAAGGGCACATTGCTGGCTCATGGTCATTGCTGGCCACCAGGAGTTCTGGTCCCTTTCTCCTATGCTGCTTTCCAGCAGGTCAGTCCCCAACCTATACTGGGTATATACTAGTACCTGAGGTTGTTCTTGCCCAGATGCCAGACTCTACACTTGCCCTTGTTGTAGTTCATTACATTTCTCCCTGCCCAGCTCTCCAGCCTGTCCAGGTTCTGCCACTCCTCTCAGCTTTGTGCCATCAGCAAACTTGCTGACAGTGCTCTCTAATGACTCATCCAAGTCATTAATGAATAGATTGAATAGGACTGGTCCCAGTACCAACCCTTGAGGGACTCCAGTAGACACAGGCCTCCAACAAGACTCTGTGCCATTGACCACTACTCTCTGGCTTCTGTCCTGCAGCCAGTTCATGATCCACCTCACTACCCGATCATCCAGTCCACACTGCCTCAGTTTGGCTGTGAGGATGCTGTGTGAGACTGTGTCAAATGCCTTACTCAAGCCAAGACAGACCACATCCACCACTCTGCCATCATCTATCCACCTGGCACTTCTGATACCAACCCACAGCAAAGAGAGGAACCAACCCCTCCACTGACCCTCACCACCCTCCTCCTGTGAGGAGCAGTGAGAGTCCCCTTCTAAATACCTCACAAAGCAGTTCTTAACCCTTATGGAGAAGGTCTCTCTGCTTGCACACCAGCCCACCTGAAGAACTGCTCTAAACTAGAAATAATCCCTGTTTCCCTCATAGATACTATTTTTAACCTCAAACCTGTTAGCAGCCTGGCATGAGTGTAAAGTCAGGGAACTGCAGCTGGGCTACATGCAATTGAAGCTCTCGCGGGGGGGCTCCAGCTGTCCCCTCATTCCACCTTCATCTTGCTCAGGGCCTGGATTGCTCCCAGCATGGTAGTCCTTGTAGACACCTTGGTGCTTCCACACTGAGTAGGATTCACACTGTGTCGCTCCCACTCCACAACATGAGAATTTCCTACAACAGACACCCCAGTACGAGGAGGGCAGGGAGCAAAGAGCCACTCAGCATCCCCCTCCAGGATGTCCTGGAGGCAAGTGCCCCCCCCCAAACCCTGCAGCAGGGGTGAACCCCCACACTCCAAAGCCTTTCACCCTCCCTCTCAGAAGCAACTCACCGCCTAGCAGCCTCCTCCTGCTCTCCAGAAGCCCCCTGCAGACGTCCCTTGCAAGGGGTGGGACAGGAGGAGGTTTGGATAAGGCGGGGGGGCCGGGCTCCGGCAGCAGCTCCGCGGGGAGGCGGGCGGAGGATGGCCGCCCCCAACCCCCCCCCCCGGCTCTGCAGCAGCAGCAGCAGTGGGTCGGTGCCATGGAAAACAAACCGGCCCGGGGGACGGGGAGGGGAGGAGAAGCCCAACGAGGGCCGAGGGAACCGGCTGCCCCGTGTTTCCCCCTTCCCCCCTTTTCCAGAGGAGCGAGGGACCAGCGGGCTTCAACCCCTGGAAGCTGCCGGTGAAGGGGAGCGGGATTCCGAGGCGGAACGCGGGGGTCCGCGGAGTTCCGGGCGGGGGCAGGAGGGAGCGATGGGTGGTTATTCACGGCTCTGGTATGCGGCTGTCTCGGCCCGGAGCTGCGAGGTTTTGGGGGCGGAGAGAGGTACCGGCACCCCCGGGGGGAATGCTGGGGGTGGTGGGGATGGGAGGGAGCCATCAGGGTGCAGGGGTGCTCTGGGAGCTCAAGCAGCAAGGACACCCCTACCTTCACCCGGTGCTGCCCTGGGGCTGCCCCCCAGTCCTGATCCCACCGTACCCATCGGTATCTGACTCTGCAAACCAGACTGGGCTGGGATAGATATGGGACCCCCCCCAAATTCCACCAGCCGGGGGAAATGCCCACACCCACTGCCCCCCTTGCACTGCTGGGCTCTCACCCTTCCATTGCCTCCAGAGCCTTCCCCATCTTTTGGGGCCCATCCTTCCCCTAGCCTTGGGATGGGCAGGCCCTGCAGGACAGGATCCCTTGTGTCCTCTTTTGCTACCCCCCTCCCCTCTGCTAGTTGCTGACCGTGTCTGATTCAGCCTCTCCCTTGCCAGTAAAACAGCCACCCCCTCCTGCTCCAAATGACTGGGTTGGGGTCTGGCAGGAGCAGCCAAACTTGCCAACAAGGCAGAGACAAAGGGGTCTCGCTGCCAGCTCCTCATAGAGCTGCAGTTAACCTCTTCCCCGGTGGGACATAGCTTCCAGACACTGGGAGTCAGTTTCCCTTGCAAGGCAAGAAGTGGGGAGTAAGGAGTTAGCTCTGAAATATTTCGTTCTAAAGACTTCTCACAGCCAAGGACCCCACACTCTCTTACTGAGAAAAAGCACTTAAGAACTGGGGTTTTTCCATGAGATGGAAAAATATGGAGATGGGGGGTTGGTTCGAGGTCTGAAAGTGTCTCAGCAATGTGATGGTTTAGGGGAAGGCTGGTTGTGAAAGAGCTGTGGTTGCTCCATTTCTCCTACTTCCAGCCTCAGCAGGGTGAACCTCCTCACCTCTTGTTTTCCATTCCAAAACCTGGGGAAACAGTATCCCAGTATTTCATCAACCATCAAACAGCAGCATTTTCTAGTAGGGAAAGGAAGGGGTTTAGGGGTAAGTTCCCAGCTCACATAGACAGCTGAAGGCTCTGCTTTTGGTGAGGAAATGCCTTCTACTGCTTCCTTTTACCACTTGGCAAGAAAAAGCAGATCCCTGTCTCAGCTCAGCCGGTTCATTGCCCCCCCATCTCTGTTCCCAGGAGGAAGGATGAGGCCTCTGCTCTGCTGCCTGGGGCTGGCTACTCTCCTGGGGCCCTGCCTGGCCTGTCCCAGTACATGCTCCTGCTCCATCAAGAAGAACGGGCGGCTGTTGGCTGAGTGTGCCTACAAAGATCTCCAAGTGGTACCCCAGGGGTTGTCCTCCAATGTGACCATCCTCACCTTGTCAGCCAACAGGATCAGCTGGTTGGGACAGGGCTCCTTCAGTGAGGTGCCTGAAGTACAGTCACTGTGGTTGGGCTACAACCAGATTGGCATGGTGGAACCAGGAACTTTTACCTTATTGGTGCAACTGAAGAACCTGGACCTGAGCCACAACAAGATCACAGATTTCCCCTGGCAGGATCTCCGTAACCTCAGTGGTCTGCAGATCCTGAAGATGAACAACAACCGCCTGGCCGGACTGCCCCGGGATGCTTTTCACTCCTTGAAGGACCTGCGCTCCCTCTGGCTCAATGACAATGAGCTGACCACTTTGGCTGAGGGCACCTTTGACAACCTGCCTTCCCTGTCCCAGCTGCAGATCTTCAACAACCCCTTTAACTGCTCCTGCAAGGTCTTCTGGCTGAAGAAGTGGACTGAGAACACCTCTGTGTCCATCACTAAGGGGGGTTCTACCCTATGTGTGGCTCCCAGCAGGCTGAAGGGTAGGGCTGTGACAGACATCCCCGATCACCACTGTGTTGCTCCCTCTGTGCAGCTCACCTACCTTTCCAATCTGGACAACACCATCATGTATGATGGCCTCACTCTGACCCTGCACTGCAGCGTGGCAGGCAGCCCTCTGCCAGAGATCAGATGGAGGATCCAGACCTCCAGTCGCCGTATTGAGATCAATGGGCCCAACGTGGCGCGGGATGGCAACGTCAAGCAGAGCCAAGAGCACTTCTTGGTCTTCAAGAACGGCACCATGGCCATCCCCAACTTCAGTAAGGAGGATGAAGGCGTCTACACGTGCCTCGCTGTCAACGATGTGGGCATGCAGGATGTCTCAGTCAATGTGGCCTTGGCTGGGTCAGAGAATCCAGCTGAAGACCTGCTCCGAGATGACCCTCAAGCCAGCCACCTTGGAGGTCAGAGCTGCTACAAGGGGGATGAAATGGATCCCGCTGGTATTGGAGAAAAGCTGGTGATCGTTTACCACATGCCAAGGGAGTCGAAGAGTGGGGCTGACGGACCAGTGCCCCGTGTCCATCTGGGTACCCTTCTGCTGGCTTTGAGCATTGTGCTCTGTTGTTAAAAGGAGGAGAAGGAAACAGGGCCTCAGGCATTCCCTCTCTTTCTGTAGCATTTATCTTCACGTAGTGCCATGCCTTTGCTGAGCTTCTGGGAACAGCTGGTGGTCAGGAGTCAAAGGGGGTTGAGACTCAGGCCCACGGCTGGTAGTTCAGCAGCTGCTGAACTAGGTGGGTCATGACTGGGCTCCATTACTTGAGCACTTCAAACAAGCTCAGGTGGTACAGAGTAGATCCTCACCATGCTGCCACTCTCCAGGTGTCCGTATCTGCTACCTCTCAGCTCACCTCCAAAGAGACCAAAGTGTGGTTGCAGGATTAAAGTCCATGCTCAACAGGGCAACCGTGTCCCATTCCCAGAGCCTACCACCATGAGCTCTCTTCTGCCCACAGCAGCAAGCTGCAAGCAGGGGGTGTCTTGCACAGAGGATCCCATCGGTCCAACAGCATCAAAGATGACGTCCCCACAGTGAGCAGGTCCTAGGTCCTTGGCCAGGTGCGTCCTTCCTACCACCAGCCTCACATGAGTCATAGAATGGTAGGAGTTGGGAGGAACCTTTAGGGAGCTTCTAGTCCAACACCCCTGCTAAAGCAGGCTCTCCTAGAAGCACCAGGAGCAGAAGGATGAGAGCAGACAAATAGGTTAGGCACATGTTCCCAGGGCATGTGGCTCTGAGGGATGGAGATACGATGGTGCTTTGTAAGCAGGATGGGTGTGGTAGGACATATTAGATGGGGTGACGGGCTTGGATCAGGCGATTTTTGTGGAGCTTTTCCACAGGCTCATCCCTTGCAGGAGGAGTGCAGAGTTCCCACTGTCTGAGTGCTGGGGGCACCCAGGGTGCCTGCACCCTCCCTGAATGTTGCTCAGGATCACGCTCTGCCACTTCCAGTACCTGTCCTAGATGTGATGCAGCTGATTCTTTCACCGCTGAAGCCTGCAATCCCAAACGCTTGGCTGGGCTGGACCCACTGAGCTGCCCTGCTCTGGCTCGGACCCCCAGCAGGGAGGGATCAAGCCCAAAGAGACCAAAAACAATTCTCTAAGTGCATCTCTGTGGTGGGAAACCAAGGCAGGGGGGCTGTGTGATGGAGCAGCAGGAAGAAAGAGTGGGAAAAGCCTGTGTCAGAGAGAGAAGCTGAGCTCACCTCCAAGCCAGAAACACACCCCTTTAAGTGGTTTAGCATTTCCATGCAGGACATACAGACCCTGGCTGTCCCATGCTGCCAAGGGACTCCTTGTTTCATGGCAGGGTGGGTACGAACATCTCAATCTCCCCCACCTCAAAGCACAGGCAGTCCAGCCTTGTGCCAGGGACAGACCCCTGCAGCCACCCTCACCTTATAACCAGAGCTATAACAACAGCAATAAATACTTTTTTTTAAACAAATCAGTGCTTGTTGTCTCTGTCCCCCCAGGTGCCCCCCCC